>JAVSBV010011160.1:0-12538 GCA_033117975.1 Parotocinclus spilosoma
AAGGATAGTGTCTTTATTAGTGGGCAAACAAAGAAAATCAGCAAGGGATCAAATACTTCTTGGACTCACTGTACATAAAAATACAAATGACATCATGAATAAAGCTAAATCATAAACTGAATATAAGGTGAATTCCATAAATGAATGACAGATTTGTCACCGTTGTGCTTTCCCTGTCTAGTTCATCAGACTTTTTTTTAATCAGTTTCTTATTTCTCTTAGTTACACTTTTAAAATATAAGATTCATGACCCTCTTATAGACAAAAGGAGAAACAACGTACACAATTATACCATCTCCTTCATGCTATAGCACTGTACACATGGATTTGCTTAATTAATGGGATTCTTCGATTGGATATGTTCTGTGCATTGCTACTTCAAGAGAGCTGCTGATTGGTGTGATACACACCAGTTCTAATTGAATGATGATGCACACACACACACTTGACTTCTGTACCATGCAGCCAGTGATCATAATGAATGTCTTAGTTCATTAAGCATCCTTATGAGGTTATTGTACACAGAGCTCAAGAGAATTAAACAATCCCATATGAGACAGAGTAGAAAGGCGTGCCTTTTACATGTCATATAGCCATGGTTAGAAATATTATAACCCTGAAACTTACATATTGCTTACATAAGCTATTTTTTCACTACAAAATAAGAGTTGAAATGGACAAAATTAGCTTTTAGTTCGTTATTTGACTAATAATATTACATCTTCATTGTTCACTCTGTATATTCATTTTTGATATGTAAAAAAACTGAAAATTTACTATATGAAAAAAAAAGAGCAAAATCTTTAGTACTCTCAACTAAGTAATTGATAGCACACCCTATGAAAAGAATAAATAAAGTTTTGTATTTTACGAATATATACGCGTGTGCGTGCGTGCGTGCTTGCGTGCGTGAGTGCGTGAGTGCGTGAGTGTGTGTGTGTGTATATATACACAGTACAAACAGTACTCTTCAGATATTCTTCAAATATGATCGTCGGCAGATCCGCGAAACAAGCAATCAAAAAAGTCTGACCTTACCTTACTTACCTTCCTTTGTTTTTTGCTGCTGGTATTACTAACATTACTATGTACGTTTTGGTACCGTAATGTAAATATACATGGAATTTTCATAAGTGAAATGCTACTGTTTCTTCACAATCCCCAATGCCACTGAATCTAAATCCTCTTATAAGCACCTTAAAGCCTTACTAATTTATAGAAATTTAAAAGAGTTATAAAAAATGCAGTAATGTTCATACATAAGCAGTTAAGATATGAATTTGATCTAATTATTACATAGAATATGTAATTAGAAGTTTAACAAAAAATTCAGTGCTTAGGTACGCGTCTCCACTGGGACAATTCACTGGTGGTACCAGGTACAGTTTACAGGATTAGCTGCAGCTTTAGTACATTATGTGTTTATTTCAGATGCATTGCTACCCATAATTTTAGTCACATGAAGGCACAGGTCTATTTTTGAGGCCTATATTGCAAATGTTCTTGGGTAAAGCCTCATACTCGTAATGTGTTATGATCTAGTATGATTTTATTTATTTTCCCTTTTCAACGTTATTACTTTGCTTTTTTCACTGCAGATGTGTTATTATTGGAGCTTTTTTGCTGATTTTTTTTTTTTATCTGCAGCTTTTCTTTTTATAACTGTTAACCTCAAAGGTCCCTTATTTTATTGTATTACTCCTCTCCAAATCCGATTATTTATTTAAGGCGTGCCTGTGGTGATAAGAACATTTCAATAGATACCTTCTTGGACCATAGATAACATCACTAAATCACAGTATTTAGTCATAGCCAAGCTGGTTAACCAAGGGGCCAAAAAGACGACGTTAAATAAAACATTTCTTCCATCTTGAACTTTCTATGGCATTTGTGTGTGTTCGTATTGGTGATGGATTCTCTTTCACTGTGACAGCTTTGGCTTTTCCAATAATTTCACAAACTGTTGGAATGTGAAACAGCATTGTTGGTTACTTCCTGCCTGGGCTGTATCTTGACCGTCTCAATGCGGCACTTACAGAAAGGTCTTTCATCTGCGTGTGTAGGTGAGGGTTTTAGAAGCACAGCTGACAGAGCAAGAAGAACCACAGCTGGATGCTTTAGCCTAGAAACCCTGCCTTTCCAAACACATTCCTCTTGAAATGGCTTTTCCATCCTCATATTTTTAATGGCTAGAAACAGCTGTATTAGTGTTGAAAACCCTCTGAGTCTCACACTAAATATGTTGGACTGAATAAACACTGGTATACAAGAAATTCATTTAGTAATTAATTAATCATGTAATTAAGTAGTGTGTATATTTTATATGACAGTTGTGTGTCCATATCAGTAGACCTAAAATGACACTCAAATATAGCAACACCTGTGTGTGACATGACATGTCATATTCCTTTGTCAAATTTCTCTTACTACTTTGCCAGTACACTTGGGTACACAAGTAGGGCATATTTTATTAAACAATTTAATCAGAAGAGCAAATGCAATTCAAAGAAAGTTGTTCCATTATGCAAGTGAGATAGCAAGTGACACATTCAGGGGGGGTGAAGAGAAGCATGTCAAACTGGACGAGAGTGCCACACATTGACTGTTCAGTAGGGTGTACTGACACTGACAGTGATGGGGCATGAACAGCATTAGATTGTCCTGCAGTTCTTGTGGGATTCTCTTAATATTTATTTTGAAATATCACCTAATATTTGTGAGCAGTGTAGTACAAAATGATAATATCAGAGCGTCTGTCAGCGTGGCTCTCTTGGGACAGCTGTTGCTTTTTTCATTTCAGTCTCTAATACTACTCTTTATCTGTATCTCTTTTTCCGAGAAAGACGCAAAGATCTAAGAAGTATCCAGGTAAGACTGGTTTCATTTTTTGTAGCTGATGCTACATGATGAAACATGTTACCTTGCTCACATTTACATGTAGCTCTCAGTACTGTGCAAACGTCTTGGGCCACCATATATATATATATATGCATGCATACACACACACACACACACACACAGTGGGTACGAAAAGTATTCAGACCTCTTTAAATTTATCACACTGTTTCATTGTTGCCATTGCTAAAATCAAAAAAGTTCATTTTATTTCTCATTAATGTGCATTTAGCATCTCATCTTGGGGGTGTGAGTGGGTGTGTGTATGTATGTATATACATACTTGTTTTAATATAATTTAGAAAATGTAAAATCTGACTTCATTTTTTTTTTGCCTGGAATTACATTTTGTGTAAAGGTTCTTGTAGCCTGTTCATAATCGAGGGACTGCAGCGGGACACATCACAGCTAGTCCCAGCACAATTTGCATATGCCCTTGAGTGGTACAATAAGCTCTTTTTTTTGCTCTCTCTGTAACACACACACACACACACACACACACACACGCAATCATTCCATGCAGAACTAAATAACTAAAATACCAGTTCTGTCCAAATAAGGGCACTGACTGCAATGTACCAGTGTTTGTCACTGGAGGATTTTAAGGAAGTTTCTAAGTTTCTAATGCTCTGCACTCTCTGTGCTAAAACACAGGATACACTGAGTAAGAGGAAAAACTCTCTCTTCTGAAGTCATGTATAGCTGTCTGTCTTCCCAGACACTAATATGCATGGGTTATACCACTCTCCAGGATGCCAGTCGTCTGATTGTTATCGGTACATTCAGTTTGTGTAGGTGGGGCGCACTGTGTTTCCCTTTCTGGGCCAAAAATAACCCTGCACATAGGCCCTTCAAATCCACCTTATACCTGTTTATCATCTGATTATCGGATACGTCTGTTTATCTTCAATGACAAAATCACGAAAAAAATCTAGCTTTTTTTAATATCGCATACCCCTCATCAGAAAGTCCTGGACCATTGACCAGAATGTCCAGGGTCCAGATTCTAGCACTGCCAAGCTAAGGGCCATAAAGCCAGAATGTTAAAACCCAACTGCTTGTCCATACGATTTTAAGATTGTATCATTTATAAATTGCTCTGGATAAGGTGCCTGCTACTTCCTATAACTGTGTGAATCAAATGTCTTGAATGAAATGCACTGTTTCTAGAGTGTAGGATTCCTGCATCACTGTTTCACTGGCTCTTACTTTGAATTTAAATTTGGTGACATTAATGGCCAGATAAATGACAGTGGAACCTCAGAATTTGTTTCAGAAGGCTGATCAAACTTTAAACCGTTCTGAATCTTATTTCCTCACAACAGGTCATGTAAATAGAGTAATCCATTCCCGATCACCAAAGCATTGTTTTTTCACGCCTCTTACCCATTTGTATGGGTGTCCACTGTATCTTACATTTAGTTTAGCACTTAGTCATGCTTAATCAGAGCCACTTACAGGGGTTGGACAATGAAATTGAAACACCTGGTTTTAGACAAAGGTTTGGCTATAGCAGCGCGGCCGTGTATATTGACCCTGTGGATCCCGAAGGACAGTTCTGGTGGAAACAGGAGAGTCGAGGTGCACATTTAATTCTGCCATGGTTTTATGTTTTTTGGATACAATCCGGGTTAGCACCCGGACATCCCTTTCAGACAGCTTCCTCTTGCGTCCACAGTTAATCCTGTTGGATGTAGTTCGTCCTTCTTGGTGGTATGCTGACATTATCCTTGATACCGTGGCTCTTGATACATCACAAACCTCCCACACTAAAATTACAAATGTTTAAGTTTCATTGTCCAATCCCTGTATATCTAATGCAGTCTAAGCAATTGTGGATTACAGGCCTTGCTTCAGTTTGGTAGTACTGTGGTGCTGGGACTTCTAGTTAATGGTCCAGTACCTTAATCACTGCACCACAACAATCTTTAAACTTCACCGGCTTTATTAGATTGATTCATTACATTTTGTCATACCAGTTAAGATCTTTAGCTACTGTAATACCATTATTTGCATTATTTTATATAACACACTCTAGTAATATTACCTTTTAACAGTCTGATTGATGATTTGGTTTTATGATTTAGATGCACAAAATTGACCAATAGTGCACAGTTATTGGTGGAATCAGCCATTTCTTTTGTGCAGAGACCTTGACGTTTGCCATCTTATTAATAGAGGAGAATAAGTAAATAGATTTTGGCTCAACAGTGAAACTGCACATATATCAGTAAAGCAACAGCTCTTCATCCATGGCCGAGAGTCCGGCAGAGAGTTTGTGTGCGTGCACATAGACAGAGGATCAGTTGGCACACTTCTGCAGGCATGTTCAGCTGCCCTGTAACTTTGCATTAGCGACAGCTGCTTGATTTGTATGTTTTTTTGGAGGAAACACATGTTTGCTGGCAGCTGGCATGCTACAGCTCAGACACAGATAGTATTAAGTTGGTGGTGATTACATTTTTAGTACTCAACGTTTTTCATGTAAAACAGGCCTACTGAGTGCTACATCCGTATTTAGTGAAAAACACAAATATAAGGGCTTGCTTGACGGTATGTACAATGTGATGGTAGAAAAAATTATTTCAATAGAGATATGGCCAGAACATTGACAGTATTTCAAGATGTTACGTGTTTTGCTGCAAATGGACATAAAAAGTGGTAGAGTGAGTAAGGTCATACTCCATTTACATGTGACACAAGTAAGAATTATAGATATAAGAATGACACAAGGATATACAACTAAGAAAGAGAAATTGTTCTATGTGATTTGGCTTTCCAAAATCTGACACGTTGCAGAAAACATTGCATGTAAAGATCGTTCGAAGGTTGTAGCTAGAGATGACAGCACTTTTTTATGATCTTTACAAGAAGTCTGCTAAGCAGTACTGCAGAAGTGAAGTGTGCTGCATTAAGTAGTAAAACATTGTAGAGTGTTAAAGTTAATCTAAAGACTTACCTTACACCTAGAAAGCTTTGACTTAATCCTTTGTTAAATTCAAAGTCAAGTCTTGCCTTTGAAAGACCATAACAAGTGCCATAATGTCTTTGTGAGACCGTTACCTCGATGTAAACTGTTAAAAATAAGTTAACTGAAAATCTTGTTCCATGCTATATAATGATAGTCACAGCAAACACCTGAATCTAATTTTACCTTCACATTGACTGCTACTCCTAAAGGTTCAGATACTTTTGCCAATAACATATTATGTAATATCAGATCATTTTCTTCTATCAAGAAGTGAGTAGCAAGTAGCAAATATTTTTGTCTTGTTTGTTTTACAGGATCATTTTGTTCACTGAATTATTTATATATTCTTATGACAATTTAGGTCATATTTATTAAGAAATGTAGAAAAAAGTGGTTTACTAACTTTCAAGCACCACAGTGTTTTACAATAAATATAGTGTTTAAATGCTGCTAAAGTAGCAATTTATTAATGAATTAAATTGACCAACGTAGTTGTTTAATGTCGAACCATCCTTAACATATACTACCATAATTTCTATACAGAATTTTGTTTATACAATTGTGGAAACTGTGGCATAAGCTATTACAAAGAAGTCTGGCAATCCCTAATGCACATCATATACATGGGCTAGTGGTTTAAAGATTGAAAAATGTATTTGACTGCAAATTCGGCAACAAAAACAACCACGCTCAGTTTAAAACAAACGGTAACAGTTTAAAAGGGAACAGTTTTGTTAAATAATGGGGAAATGTATACTAAAGTTAAGAATGGGTTTGTTTAAATATGTAGCACCAAAAACACTTGCACTGAGTTTCTACTCCACCAATGAGATTAATTGGAATAACTATAACAACAGTGAGGACTTCACTGTACAAACATCACTGTCTGACCTCCAGAGTGATGTTCCACAGTCCAGATGGAAAACATCTCAGAAGAGTGAAGGTCTTGTAACAGTAAGGGGGAGAAACTTTATTCCACTACCCATGTTTTGGGATTTATAAAAAATAATGCACTCAGATACACTTAATTACAAAAAAATCAACAAGTAAGAGTTGTTGGAACTGAATTAAACTTTATATCTGTAAATGTGGCGGTGATTCATGTAAGTAACTACATTCGCACATTTGCCCACAGATGTCGCAGCTGGGCCTGTAGATCCTGCACACTTGTATGTTCCCGAATCTCTGCTGGTCCCATAAATTCTTGGTTGGTGGTAAATGTGGAAACCAGTCAGACCAAAGAAGTCTTGCTTTGCGTGCTAGTATACTGGTCAGTCAGCAGCGCCATCAAAGTTCCTTGCTGGCTCAAGTTGGTTGATTTATGCTGGTTAGTTCTGGTAGGGGGACTGTGGTAGCCTAGCGGTTAAGTCTCTGGACCTGAAGGTCCTGGGTTTAAATCCCATCTCTGTCAAGCTGCCATAGTTGGGTCCTTAAGCAAGGCCCTTAAACCTTAAACTTAGACCAGCAAAGAGGTGTCTAAAACAAAACGTGCTTGCCTTTGCTTGGTTGGTAGTTTTTTAACGCGCACTCTATCAGTTTGCGTTTGTGCGCCACCTTCTGGCTGCTGTTTAGTTAAACCGTGTGAATGAAAAACAGGGTGGGATTCAGCTGTGCAGAATGAATCTGTTATCTTGAGATGGTTATCTTGAGATGGCTATCTTGTGGGGAAATAATTCTAATGGTAATTTTGTGATAATATTAATGTTTGTGCTTCACATAGGAAATTCCACACCAATTCTTGCTTATATAGTGGATATGACATATCATAACATGTATGCATGCGTGAGATACATCAAAGCTCTTTTCTCCTTTCAGCTTCTGCAGTAAGCTGTATGTGACCGATGTAGACAGCTGCTGGTGTGATGTATAATGGCTCCAGCTCTGAGTGTGCCTTGGGCTTCAGGGGGCGCAGGATCAGAGGTCATTGGTGACCTGGCTGTAGTGAGCACAATCACAGCATTCTCTGTCCTCCTGCTTCTCGCTTTGCTTTTGGTACTATGTGCCAACTGCCAAGGGTAAGTACCTGGACTTTATAACATTCTAAAATATATTATCTTTAATTTACTTAGAATCAATGTATTTGAGAATACACAGTGTCCATTGCATCTGCAGTACATAGGCAGGAACAAAGAACAAAACCATGTAAACATTTCCCTTTACTTATTACATGATCCCATGGTTAAACGTTAACTTATGTTCCGTATAATGGCAAATAGATTTTATTTATCTTATTACTGCAAAACTGGCATCCTGTAAAATATGAACAGACCCATTTTATTATTTAAAGTATTTCACAAAAGTGAGTACATTCCTCACATTTTTGTGACTATTTTACTATATCTTTTCATGGAACAACACTTAAGATATGACACTTTGATAAAATGTAAAGTAGTCAGTCTAAAGCTTGTATAAAAGTATAAATTTGCTGTGCCCTCAAAATAACTCAACACACAACCATTAATGTCTAAACGGCTGGCAAAAAAGTGAGTACACCCCTAAGTGAAAATTTCTAATCTGTGCACAGTTTCCCATTTTAAATCCCCAGTATCATGTGACTCATTAGCGTTGCAAGGTCTCAGGTGTGAATAGGAAGCAGGTGTGTTAAATTTTGGTTGTTATCGCACTCAGTCTCTCATACTGGTCACTGGAAGTTTAACACAGCACCTCATGGCTAAGAACTCTCTGAGGATGTAAAAAAATATTGTTTCCCTACATCAAGATGGCCTAAACTATAAGGTGGTTACTAACACCCTGAAGGTGAGCTGCAGCACGGTGGGCAAGCCCATACAGCGGTATAACAAGACAGGTTCTACTCAGAACAGGCCGGTCGACCAGAGAAGTTGATTGCATATGCTCAGCGTCATATCCAAAGGTTAAATTGGTGGGGGGTCAACCTGTTAGTTCTCGGACCATAGACAACACATTATCAAATTGATCTGCATGGCTGTCATCCTAGGAGGAAGCCTCTTCTAAAGATGATGCAGAAGAAAGCAATAAAATATGCTGAATACAAGCAGACTAAGGATTACTGGAACCATGTCCTGTGGTCTGATGGGACCTAAATAAACTTTAGATTTTGTCAAGCGTGTGTGGTGGCAACCAGGTGAGGAGTACAAAAGCAAGTGTGTCTTGCTTACAGTCAAGCATGGTGGTGAAAATGTCATGATTTGAGGCTGCATAAGTGCTACTGACTGTGGAAAGCTACAATTCATTGAGGGAACCATGAATGCCAACATGTACTGTGACATACTGAAGCACAACATGATAACCTCCCTTCAGAAACTGGGCCACAGGGCAGTATACCAATATGATATTGACCCCAAACACATGGCCAAGATGACCACTGCCTTGCTAAAGTAACAGAGGATAAAGGTCAATCTAACCTAAACCCTATTGTGGGGCATTCTCAAACGTAAGGTGGAAGAGCGTAAGGTTTCTAACATCCACCATCTCTGTAATGTCATCATGGAGTAGTGAAAGAGGATTCCAGAGGCAACCTGTGAAGCTCTAGTGAACTCCATGCCCAAGAGAATTAAAGCAGTGCTGGAACATAATAGTGGCCACACAAAATATTGACACTTTGAGCACAACATGTTTATTTTCACTTAGGGGTGTACTCGCTTTTGTTGCCAGTGGTCTAGACATTAATGGCTGTGAATGGCACAGCAAATTTACATTATTATACAAGCTGTAGAATGACTACTATACATTGTATCAGAGTGTCATATCTTCGGTGTTATCCCATTAAAAGATATCATAAAATACTGACCAAAATGTAAGGTGTATACTCACTTTTTGCGAGCTACTGTAGACACTGATGACGCTAAATGTGTTGGATTTTTTTAAAAGCTGGATCACGTTTGTAAATAATTATAACTTTGACCTATTTTGACTTACTTCGGTTGCCAGGCTTCAGCAGTGGCAAAACTAAACATAAGAGGAAGTTTCTTAGGCACTCTAGTAAGCACTCTCATTTCTGGGCCTTGCCCCACATCATGTCCTGATCCAGTGGATTCGAAACCATACAACATGATTTCCGTAGCGTTTCCTACTGTGGGTCTGTGGTGATGCAGGGTTTATGGAACTGGGCTATGGACCAGAAATTCCAGGCTTCAAGTCACAGAGCTGCCATGCTGGCACTGTTGACTTGAACAAGGCCTTAAAGTCACAAATGCTTGGGTTGTACTTTGTAAGACTTACAGTTGTGATAAACCATCATCTAAATGACTACAGGTATGCTCCACTGATTGTTCATCCAATGAACATCCATTTGTTTTAACGGCAAAGGTAAATATCTGTCTTATATACAGTGTCTCATTTCTAGACTATAATAATTAAGATTAGGAAAAACATAGGCTGGGCATCTATTAACACCCACAGAGTAGACCCGTACACACAATACATACCTAGTCTTACGTTGTATGTCATATTATATACAGATTTTTAATGAGTGTGTTATTTGAAGTTTATTTAACACATGCAAAATTAATTTTGACAACCTCAGTGCACCTCACATCAGACAAAGCCTCGCACATCCCCTGTGTGTTTTGGACCTTGGGTTGGAAATCATGGTGCTAGACAGCTAAAGGAATCTGAATGTTTTTGAGTGGCCATGCTAAAGCTCTTACCTGAATAATTATAGAAATTCTGTAATTAGACTGGAACAGAATTCTGCAAGAAAGAACAATACTGTATTACTTTTCCATCCCTGTTGTTGTATTTCCATTTTGCAACTGTATTTTTTCAAATCCATTTTCAGTAATGTTACCTTTTTTTTCCCCCTCATTACGGTAATTTGTCAATAAAGCTGGTCAACGATTTTTTTTATGGGTTCGATTTCAGCTTGTAAGACAAAACATGACTGTGAAACAGTGAGTGTAATTAAAATTTAATTGCAAATGTGTATGCAATTCCAGGCATCTTTAGTTGTTTGGATCCCAATTAATTACTTCTAAATATTTGGCAGCTCTATATGTTCTAATTCCTGGTTCAAAGCAACAGAGTTAATCAACATTTTTTTTCAGTAATGATTCTCTTTCCTTTTTTTGCAGCCAGAAGAAAGCAGCAGGGCTCCCTGGAGACCATGAGAACCTGATGAATGGGGTATGTTAGTGAGATGCTTTTCATGTGCTGATTTTTTTCTCCACATTTCAGATCGCTTTCTATGCGTGGCTGAGGCTCAAAGCGGAGCCCTGTGGCGTGTTTATGAATTTCTTTTCATCATTTTAAAACAATTTTCAAAAAGCAATCACATCGTGTTAGCTGGTTTGATGTTGAGTGTTGGACTTGTTTTGCAGAGAGCTGTAACAGTGTTATGTGGTATGTGTGTGTGTGTGGTATTTATTTTGCGGTTTAAGAATGAGGGAAGAAAGCAGCAAACTGAAGGGGCTTTGTAGATGTTCAGTAGGAGGAAAGCATAGAGTAGGCAGACTCACTGCTTTGTCTTTTTATGAAGAGTGGGGAGTCTTTCAGTGCATGTGCCCTGTTTGTGGAGGCAGGGAAATTATCATGCGGGACGAAAGGTCAAGAGTTCAGCGTTGTTTGGAAGCATGAAGCATCACTTATGAAAATCTCATTTGTCTTGTAGTATGATAAATGCACTTGCATACTGAAAGTGAACGGCACACTCGCGTGTACACATACAGAGGACCGTGTGAAAGTACTTTAAGGTTATGTTGTTGCTGGTCACTATATCTGAGTGTGGGTTTCAGGTCATGGTCATGGCAGGATGTCATGGTCTGGTGCTGCTGCACCATGTGATTCATCTCATTACTAGATTCAGGAAGGCTGTTATAGTGAATGTTTGTTAGACTAAGTGGACAGGAGAGTGTATATTTTCAAGAAACAGCCTTTAAAGTAACTATTCATGCTCTCTAACTTTGTTGAAAATGTTTTTTTGTTGTTTTAGCATTTGTAACATCATGTCAGCATCAATGGCTATTCATGAAATGGTTGAAATTATATTAATCGGACACACTGGACACAATTTAGATTGACCAGTTCACCTAGCGCATGCCTTTGGAATGTGAGACGAAACCCTGAGTAAACCCACACAGACATGGGGAGAACACACAAACTCCACACGTGACACGCAACAGCACTAACCGCTTGTGCCAACACAAATTTGTCCCAAACAACTTCAACAAATAAATGCACTTTTAAAATTTCAGACTTTACATCTTATCACAATGAAAATTATAAAAATGAGGAAGAATAAACGGACATACAGTGCTGTGCTACTTTTTTTTTTAGACATATTCACCATATTGCTCCACTTTGTGGATGTAAAGTTAGAGATAGGAGCTCATCACAGTTTGTGTCAGTCATCCTGTAATCTCTCTGCAATGCTTATAGGATGCTGCCTAAAGTATGCTGGTGGCTGGACATATTTGGTTGGTAAACCATTTTCAGTCCAGCAATGACTCCAGCATCAGCAATGTCTGCTCCATTTGTAGCAGTGAAACACAGACTCATACACCACCACCACCACATTAGTGTCATTGCAGTGATCTGTGTGGGTCTTGACCCCACTAAAGGCAACCCCCAATACAGTCGATTCCGATTAAGAGGACCACCGGTTAATGGGATCAGCCGCTTATTCGGACCAAATCCTAACGTACCAAAACAAATCCTATTATATACGTGTAATGTTATTCGCTTATTTTTGTACCA
>JAVSBV010011170.1:0-12537 GCA_033117975.1 Parotocinclus spilosoma
CTTGGGATTGGCCTTTTAGGAAAGTGTAATATTGTGAAGCTGCTTTGAGACAATACTCTATTGTAAAAGGCGCAATAGAAATAAACTTGAATTGAATTGAATATTCATTTTGAAATTTCCCCTCATCTTTGTGAGCAGTGGATTTTTTAGGCTAGGACTATGGAGCCATGAGGTGACAGGGCTTATCACATGATTAAACTCTAATTCTAAATCTCTTAAAATATTAGAAAAGTTCTCTTTTGCATACTTTTAAAAGACTTTTGCTTCACAACAAGATGGTCCTGGGTTCAATCCCAGAATGGAGCAGCCTGCGTCCTCCCCGTACTCCGCTTTCCTCCCAAAGTTCAAGAACATGTGGTTTGGTTAATTGGTGTCTCTAAAGTAGCCCTTAGTGTGTGCCCTACAATGGATTGGCACCCTGTCTAGGGTTGTTTCTTCCCTTGTGTCAAGAGTTGCCTTGTGGGCACCGGCTGACCCGTGTGGATTAAGTGGAAGATAATGGATATATATACTTACATTGTCCCTGAACAGCTGCCATGGGTGCAGAGAGTAAAGAATCACTGCTTTAAATTCCGGATCACAAACACATAACACATTGCAATATTATACTATAAATATGAATCATAAAATGCCCACAACTATACACAACAATAAACAGACTGGCCTTAGATAATATCAGTGTTTTTTATAAAATATATTAGAGTATTATTCATAAATTACTCTTTTTCAGTAATATATTTAATGGTAACAATGGTTTGCTTCATTTCTTACATGCTAGAACTGGTATCATTTATAAAAGTGTACAAAAAAGTGTATTAAAACCTTCCCTACTGAGGTCCAAACTGCATCTAGAAGCAACTTCTTCAGGAGCTCGGTGGATCAGGTATCCATAAGGAGACAGCAATGCACAAGCCTGGGATCAACATGCACAATGTGAAGCATAGACTAGGGCGATGCAAAGCAGTGGAGCAACGGAAAATGCTTGTTTTCTGTCATGAATCCCACTTCCTGTTCTGAAAGACAAATCTAGGTTTGGTAACGCAAGGTGAACAAAACCTAGCAGAATGTAGAGTGCAAAATGGAGACTCTGTATGGCAACATGCAAGAGTCAAGCCCTGTAGAGCAATGTACAAAAATGTGACTTCAATCAAATCTAACATCATCACCATAGATTGGAATACAGCAAATTGAGCCATGACTTTACAGACACCAGTGCCGCAAAAGATCAGAAGCTCTTATAGCAGATAAAGAGAAACAATGTAATTTTCATGACCTCTTGTAAAATTAAAAAACAAGCCAAAGCGATACTCAGTCCTTCCCAGAGCATTCACATGCAATTTGCAACATCCTGCTGAGACAAGAAAGACTAGTGCGAATAAATGAACAGAGGATTTAGTGGATAAATAACAGATGGACTGCATTTCAGGAGACATCTAAACATAGATGGTATCTTATGTACACAGTGACTACCTCATTCTCATCTCCTGCTTGTATGTCTCAAAGAAATCAGTACCACTACAACGCTGTTGCAAAATCATAAGCAGTCATTGCCAGTATACGGAAAACACTTTAATTGATCAATGTGGACCTCTTTGCTCTCAAAACCCCCAAAAACATTTATAGTTGAATAAACAGATTGTAGTTCTGTCACTTTTCTAAACATGTATGAGGCGTGTGCAGGTAAACACTGACGACTGTACACATGTACAGTAAGTATTGTAGCACAATATAAATCACTCACTGGTGCAAAAATAATATTTACAAATTCTGCATACACACACTTTACATAACATATATATACACACTATGCATGAGAACTTGCTAAGAGCTTTGAGTTTTAATTACAGACTGTGGTAGCCTAGTGGTTAAGGTACTGGCCTCGGACCAGAAGGTCCCACCTCTGCCCAGCTGCCACAGTTAGGCCCTTGAGCAAGGCCCTTAACTTACAATTGCTTGAATTGTAAGACTGTATCAGTTGTAAGTCGCTCTCGATAAGGGCGTTTGCTAAATGCCGTAAATGTAAATTCTCCTAGCTGTTTGGACTACTAGGATCCAAGAAGTATAAAACAAACAATATACCTAAAAATAAAGTCTTTTTTTTCTGTTGAAACAGTTTACAGACAAAGATATCTATTAGCTTGTGCGAAATGCAACAAGTGAGGACAGCAGTTGTACATTATGCAGGATGAAATACAAGATGTATCAAACCCATAATCATTTGGAGAGGCAGGAGGTTAAACTCCCAGAAATATACAGAGGAGTAAAGAAGTATTTGATACACTGCTGATTTTAACACCTACAAAGAGAGGCGTGTCATTTTTATTGTAGTTACGCTTCAGCTGTAATAGATTATAAAAAGTTATCCAGAAAATCACATTGTATGATTTTTAAATAATTAATTTGCATTATATTGCATAAAATAAGTATTTTATATAATAGAAAACAGAAGTTAATATTTAGTACAGAAACCTGTGTTTGCAATTACGGAGGCCAGAGGTTTCCTGTAGTTTTTGACCATGTTTGTACACACTGCAGCACAGATTTTATGCCACTCCTTCATACAGATCTTCTCCAGATCTGTCAGGTTTCAGGGTTATCGCTAGGCAACACTGAGTTTCAGTTCCATCCAATATTTTTCTATTGGGTTCAGATGGATGATCCCATACATCCTCCCTTCACTGTGCAGTCAACCTGTCCTGTTTGTAGAAAAGCCCCCGCCCACATTTCGCAGTTGGGATAGTGTTCTTGGGGTTGTACTCATCCTTCTTCTTCTTCCAAACACTGTGAGTGGAGTTCATACCAAAAAGCTCTATTTTTGTCTCATCTGACCTCATGGCCTTCTCCCATGCCTCCTTTATCATCTAGCTGGTCTTTGGTGAACGTCAATCAGGCCTGACCTTTCTCAGAATCATCCTTACCCCATGAAGTAAGATCCTACATGAAGCCCCAAACAGAGGAAAATGGACAGTCATCTTTTTCCATTAACTAGTAATTGCACCACCAGTTTTTACCTTCTCACCAAACTGCATGCCTATTGTCCTGTAACCCATCCAGGCCTTGTGCAGGTCTACAATTTAGTCCATGGTGTTCTTTGATAGCTCTTTGATAATGGACATGGTGGAGAGGTTGGAGTGTGAATAATTGAGTGTGTGGACAGGTGTCTTTTATACAGGTACCGAGTTCAACCAGGTATAATTAATACAGGTAATGAGAGTAGCAATAGGAGGCTAGTTAAAGATAAACTAACAGGTCGGTGAGAGGCAGAATTCTTGAGGGTTGGTATGTGAGCAATAACTTATTCTATGCAATAACATGCAAATTAATATTAAAACATCCTACAATGTGATTTTCTGGATTTATTTTAAAGATTATATCTCTCACAGTTGAAGTGTGTGTAGGATAAAAATGACAGATCTCTCCATAGTTTGTAGGTGGGAAAACTTGAGAGTAAATTAAAACTTAGTTTCCCCACTGTACATAGTGAAAAATAACATACAAAATGCAGCAGTGGCAAAAATCCCAATCTACAGGAATCAAAATTGTGACAGAAAAGATCCTTCACAACTAATTTATGAGAGAACACTCCTGCGGGAACTACATACCATAAACATATGGACCAGCATGGCACACAGGAAGCCTTTGCTCACTTCTGCCTGATTACAGTGGGTTAAAAGACCCAAACTGGCATGTTCATGACTGGAAACGTGCTATCTTATTTGACAGTTCTTGTGTTCACAGGGCTGCAACTGTGGCTGATCATCATGATAAGCATTTAAACTTATCACAGAAACTTGCCCAGTCCAGGCCAAATCGAATGGTGCTTGTCACAGGTGAGCAAGTTTTTTTGTCTACGTTTGAGTTAACGATTACAGATACAGTCAGATACAATTCTCAACAAATACAACCTTCCTTCCAAATAGAAATCACTAATATATCTAACTGTTAATTACACACTACAGATGAGGTAAATATAATGGTATTACAGAACCTGTAATATGCGCATGAAGAGTGTAAAAAAATGGCGTCTATAGTCTGCACACTCTGGTTTTTCATCAGAGTCTCTTATATTAAGAGGGAATACTAAAATTTGGCCCAAGGCTAAATGATAAAGAAATCATAATCAACTTAAGTGTTTAAGAAGTCTCGCCATATTCCAAGAGCAGGCTAATTGTGTCAAGATGAAGAACAATGACAGAGCTAAATGTCAGCGTCACACAACTGATACTAGTATCCCACCCCCACCCTCCGACACATGCACACAGAACCACACACAAAGTGAGGCTGAATCAGACACACTGAAATTCTCATCTCAGTTTGTCCTTGACCACAGACGTGGAGAAGATTGTTAATTAAAAACATTCAACATGTCAAAAAGTTTCCTGGTAAGCTTCCCTGAAACCATAAATAGGAAATTCTTCTTCACATTATCCTTGTGTAGTACTACCGACATTAAGAACATTCATATAATGGTCCCCCATCAAGTCCCAGAGATACTGCGCGTCAGAGCCACATCATTCACACAGTGATGGTGGAAACCAGTTGGAGCTTTAGCTCATCTTAGGGTTGTGGTGAAGTTTAGGATCTCGGTTTCTCCTGTTGGCTTAGATGCTGGAGAAATCGTCCATGAAGCCGGAGGCCCGAGGTGTGGTGGGGCTGCACTTTGTCAGCATGGTGATCTGAGTACTGGAAGTGTGACCGTTGCTAGCCAGAGATGGCTGCTGGTACTTTGTGTCGCTGCCCAGGAACCGCTGCATATGCCACCGACGCCATTTGCGCTTGATTTCAGACTGAACCTGACACAAAACACAGAGAAACGGAAAATCTGGATGGAACGATACATTTCTTAACATGTGATCAGTTTTAGGCACTTCATACTAGCGTACACACTGTCCACAGAAGTCCACAATGATGTGAAATAGTAAAAAAACTAAAGCTTTTATTCACATAACTTGCTGAATATGGGCATCATTATTGCGAACACATAAATTACTTAAATTTAACCAGGGGTGCTAACACTTATGCATGAGAATGAATAAGTGTGAATGTTTATCATGAATGCAAATGCATAATACACTAACATATGTTGCAGGGATATGCTAAAAATGTGTAAAAGTGTCAGGGTTGATAATCAGCATGATCAAATATTGCAAAAGCTTTACATTATTTCATTTTCTTTTTCATGTCAAGGAATTTCTGCCATGGTATTTCATTGAACCACAACAGTTACTGAGGTGATTAAAATAGGTATCCTTAAAATAATGTTGTGATAAATAAATGCTACACTATGGTTCCTATTAACTGAATATTCATAATGATCTTTTCTCATCGAACACAATCTAATGCAACAATACACAGATTTCCTGATGCATTGTCACCTTTTTAAATCATTATATGTTTAAAAAAAAAACAACCTTGGTGTTGAAGCAGTTAAGGTCCTGAATTACATAATAAAAGGTCAAGCACCAGCACTGTCAAGCTGCCAGGGTTGAACCTTTGAGCTAGGCCTTTAAGCTACCATCACTTGGAATGGATCTTTAAAGCCTTTACGATCAGGTATACACAGTCCTATCATCCTTTGTTTTTATACTCCCTGTCCTCTGTTAGTTATGTAATTACAGACTATAATCCACCAGTTTATCTACATAATTTGTTATTCAGGACACCAACAGTTCAGGTACTGTTTTGTGATGGATCGTTGTCAACACTGCAGTGACACTGATGTGGGCAGTGTGCTCTGGCTGCATCCCAATGCAGCGAGGTGGCCAAACCTACAGCAGGTTATGCTGCTAAAACCACTGGTGAGATTGGTAGCAGCCTTTAGATGACCAGTACATGGCTTGTTGTTCACATTCCCAGTTTCATACAAATTTGATCTGCTCTAGGTTGTTTTATCGTATTTGGTGTTCATGTAAATGTATGGGAAAAATATGTCCCTTGGTCCTCAAAGGGTATAAAGTATCAGCTGTTCAGTGTGGTAACTCCCATTCAAGTGGTGCGTTGGCAAACAGCTCAAGTTTAATTTCACATGACCATAGAACATGACTAATTGCAAATAAAGGTCTGATATTTCTCCTTTTACATTGTCAGATTAAGCTAATTTAACAATACCTGAATTTCATACAAACATTTCATACTTATCTTTACATTTACGGCATTTAGCAGACACCCTTATCCAGAGCGACTTACAACTGATCGTCTTACAATTCAAGAAATGGTGGTTTAAGGGCCTTGCTTAAGGACCCAACTGTGGCAACTTGGCAGAGGTGAGACTTAAACCCTGAACCATGAGGTCCATTCAGGTCCAGAGTCAAATACCTTAACCGCAGTCCCACAGTCTTTAAAAGGGGTGCCAATTATTGTGTATACTGTAGTAAAAATACTGTCTTATATAAAGCTTTGTCTTATATAAAGTTCTCTTCAATTTTCTGGAAATTTGAAAATCATTTACAGAAATTTCTGCAGCTCATAATGTACAAGGTTTGGGTTTTGCAAAAGACTGAAGGTTTAACTTAAGGACTAGCACAGCATACTTGTATTTTTCTGAACATGTTAAGTGTGGTGTAGATTCACTAAAAAGTGAAATGCAAGCTTGTTTTACCTCTCCGTTTAGGAAACAGTACAGCACGGCAACACAGAAACCCTGAAAAAGGAAAAACAACGTATTTTTTTGTAAAACTATAAAAGAGCTGAATCATGGTGCTTTGGGAACTCCTATATTTACTACAGAACCCATGGGCTGTATTTCACTCTCCATTTTATTGCACTCTAGAGAAGGAATGATAAGTTGTGGAGTGTGAAAGCAATGCTTCTCCCCCTCAGATCACTATTTTTTGGCTGCAAAACAATGACAGACGTCTGGATAATTGGAGTAAGGCTGTAGATCCAAGGATCCATTCATCCCCTGCTGCTGCCTTTCTTTGGATTTTATGATTTAGAGGATCCAGCCCACAAGAAGAATCATAAAACTTAAAGTAAAGTATACTAGTGCATACCTGAAAAGAGCCTAGAATGAGATCAAACACCATGCGCACGTAAGACTGTATATGATGAGGCATGAAGGCGAAGATGATGTAGTTTATTCCAAACAGAGGAATCAAGAGGAGAGTTGATTTGGCCAACCTCCTGAAAAGCAAACCAAAAAATAGCGTGAAGGGATCATTCCATTATTTGAGCGTCTCAAGGCGGCACCTCACATTTACATTACATTTACGGTATGTAGCAGACGCCCTTATCCAGAGCGACTTACAACTGATACAGTCTTACAATCCAAGCAATTTGTAGGACCCAACTGTGGCAGCTTGGCAAAGGTGGGATTTGAACCCTGAACCATCAGGTCCAGAGTTCAGTACCCTAACCACTAGGCTACCACAGCTCCAAGATAAAACAACACGGATTGAGCTTAAACACATTTTAATTCAGCACGAATGGCTCAGTCACAACTCAAACAGATATTAATGTCATTTAGCAGACACCCTTATATAGAGCAACTTACAATTCATAGTTTTTTAATCCAAGCAATTAGGTCCATAGTCCAATACCTTAACCACTAGGCCACCACAGTTCCCACACTGACAGAGGTGAGAATATGAAATGGGGTGACTCGGCATTAACCAAATAACCCAAAGAATATCTGCCAATCTTACAAATGCATACACAATTGGAAGTCAAGTGTCAATTTGCCATCCTAATTATATTGGCCCAGAATATTCCTTGAGACAATACTGTAAGGGCTGAACAACTTACAAGCATCAGTAACAAAACCTAAATCAAATTTTGTGGGCCTGAGTCTGCTACAGACTAGAGTACACCACTTCTATCACACACATGGTTCTGAGCTTGTTAGGTGGTCTCATCAATTTTTGAACTTGTTGATATGCTGAATGTCTGTTTTTGGAACAAGGTGTGACTGAAAGCCTAATGAGTACCTGCGACCTCAGGGGTGTGCATTAGGCCCAATTTTAATATCCTTTTTCATTAAACTGAATGTGCTGTTCATTATCTTAGCTTTCAGTTCCTTTTATTTTATAAAGTTATCTGTCCTTTTTCACTTTTAAAAAGGTAGAGAATAATTTTTAATGACTATTATTATAGATGCACCGATCGATCTGCCGGTGAAAGGAATCTGCCCGTTGTTAGGGTAATCTGCTTTAAATTGCCGGAATATGCCGGAAATTGACTGATCAGTCTCATATAAGCAATTCTGTACCAGTTGCATTTAGCCACACCTAACAGCGGCAAAAAAGCAACACATGAAAAACTGCGGATGCAATTTTTTCAAAGAAGGGAAGCTCAATGTCAGCTTACATTATAAAATTTGTTAGTTTATTTATGTGTAGATTCTGCCCTCCATTCATTATCAAGAAAATAAACAGTCTCTTGCAGTTTAGCGATGTATTAGTAAAAGAGCCGTGATATGTCTGCACGGTTCTTTTTCTTGGCTTGGAGAAAGAAGGACGCGGAGGAAGAACTATGAAAAAACTCAGAACAACAAACTTAATAAGACAATTTAAAACAGCATCACCTCACTGAATATGTGAAACTGGACAAGGCTGAAGTAAATTCTGCTCTACAGAGCTAATTCTCTTTAGCAGTGATGTTTCCATTAAAAGAACAGCGAAGCAAGAATTATCTGTATTCTGTAATTCATAATTTATATATTTATTAATTATTTAAAAAATCTGAATTAGGTAAAGTTTTACTTGGCAGGCCATGTGTTTAAAAACTTTTAATCAGCTAAAAAATTGCAATTGGTGCATGTCTAATTATTACTAATATAAATACGCCTGTACACAACATACAAAACAAAATTTTTAAGCAAACTGAGCAAATGGGTTTGTTTTTTTTAATTTAAGCATGGGTATTATTCTGCCTAGCAGACCAATCTTTGATTTCACTTGTTTTTATTCCATTAAAATTGCATTTGTAAGTCTATTTTAATATTCATCTTGTACATAATAATTAATTAAATAAAAATACTAACAAAAAAATAAAAAATCAGGATCCAGCCTGTCCCTGGATGTTTTTAATCCTTTAATCCTTTGATACTCACGAGTACTGGTTGGACTCATTTCGGCTGATGTCTCTACAGTTGATTTTCTGCCGAAGAATCCGGATGATGCATATAAACAGGATAAAATTCAACTGCAAATAAACAAGCATAATATGTACAATACATCCTGTTACACATCCTGTCATTAAAAATAGAATGCTGTTCAAACCTATACAATCTCACCAAAATGATTATCAGAATAGGGGTTTTTATAATCCACCAGAGATCATCATCAATAAAATCCCAGCATCTGGAAAAGATGAGAGAAAATGAATACACTAATCACTCTGTACAGCTGTCACCATTTTAGTTATGGTTGCTAAAGCTGTGTGTGATCTATTAGCACCTCGGTTGACAAAAGTCACGCAACACGTATATTTAGTTTTTTGTTTTTAATCACAAATGCAATGCAGTGTACCAGGATTTAGGAAGGTACACTGAATGCTACTTTCACTTCCAGTCAGCATGACTCATCCTAAAACCTGGACTCGATTCAGGTTCAGCACCGACCAGAACTGAACATCATGTCCTCCAGTCTGAGAGTGGTAAATCTCATTTCTGATGTCACTTACGAGAAAAATAAAGCTGGATTTGTGAAGGAAATGCTGATGTTGATGCTGAAGTTCCAGGTGGCACTTCTCCTCCATCAAAATAAAATATTACTGTAATTATTACTCAGCTTCAGTAAGATGTGATTGCTCCTTAGTCATGCTTAAAGGAATTTTATTGATAGTCTTCCGGCTTAATCTTGAAAGGAATTCAGTTATTATGTGGTAAATTTGGGCTTTTCAAAACTAAAATGCTACTGGTCTGGAACCTGAAATTGGTGTCTATATCTAGATTTATCTTTTCCTAAGAACAAGCAAACAGATCAAGTTATTTATGCTATTACAATTAAAGGTACTCTATGATAATGTTTTTTTAAACAAATGGAATTATTATAATTAAATATTTCATTTTCTTTACTATTGTCAAAGTACCATCAGATGTAGCCCCAAATATGCTGGAATAAAAACTTGTTTGCAAATACTCATGAAGAAGAACACTGCTATAAAAATTGTGCTTTAGTCTGGTTGTGATTCACACAGTATCATGCAGAAGTTTGTGAACTCTTGGTCAAACTATACTTCTACTACTATAGAAATAACATTTTTCCTACACCTGATGCCATTTTTCTGTTATAAAAAAAAACCCAGAGTATTAATGAAAGCCACTGCTTGCAAAGTCTGGTTTAGTTCTGTTAAAATTCCAAGGTTTAAAGTTGCTTGCAAAAGTAAAACTGGTAAAACTATGCTTTGTTGCTTTTTGCAGGGGAAATGGTCTGTTGTCTTCTTTGTTGTGCAGAGCTTGTAATGGACAAGAATGACAGAAAACTATTGTTATAAGCATCTACATTGTTTTTGTTTTTAACACAACTCTTTCTCTCTCTCTCTCTCTCTCTCTCTCTCTCTCTCTCTCTCTCTCTCTCTCTCTCTCTATATATATATATATATATATATATATATATTTATGTATATATATAAACAGTCTGTATATATAGCTATAAATCTAATTTATTGTACAGTCCAAGAAAAGCTAAGAAAAGTATGGGATCCCTATTTTCCTATTCCAAATTCATAAACACAGCCGCAGATGCAAGCAGGAATTTGTTTTGATGCGACTTTACTTTTTGCATACACCAAACCCTTGCAACATTCCTCATGTAGGGGCTAAAGATTGGGTAACTGCTCTCCAGGAGTCTGCACGCAACCGGCTTCAAGAATAAATGTTTGTATACCATACTGCTGATGTAAGCCAGTCTGTGTGGGTTTAAAGTGGAAAGAGAAGAACCATGAGAAGCACTAAGAGAGCGCTCACCCGACATCGTGTAAATAAGCTTTAGTAATACTCCATGTGGTGATGAAGACCGCCGGGACTCCTGTTAACATGAACACACAAACACACACATGTAATAGGTGCTAATAAAAAGCAACAAGCTAGATTATTGGCTCAATCTAATATTTCACTTAAGAAAAGAAAGAAACTGTTTCCACCATGCAGCAAATGTAGATGATACACAAGATGGCGATTAGTAAGTCAAGACGACTCACCTGAAGATCTTTCTTCAGTAAAAAAACTTCCCAAACAAATCAGATAAAAATTAGGATAAGAATTTTTCCTGTTGTAAATGAATTTATTGTTTGGACAGCAAACTTCTGCTGAGTCAGCCAAACACCTAAAATGTTTTTTTCCTCTTAACACATAACCATAAGACATACAAAATGTTTTCATGACTCGTGTAGTCCTGATTTTGTACAAACCAGTATCTATGAAAGGCTGATATGACTGAAATAAAGAAAGCATACTTTTCCCATTCTACATTACATAATAACATAAAGCTAAAATCCGGTGGATCCCTCAGTTGGCAGTGAATTAAGAACCACCATTCATCAATAGCTGATAAAACCACATGGGATTACTTTAACAAATCTTTCTCAAGCATTATAATGCATGTGCTTCATATTAACCACTTCCTTAGGTGGCTCTGAAGCATCTAGGATGGTCCATCACACAGTGGAAATGTCTATTGGGGACAGATTAATTAAAAAAAAAATGTTGTTTTGTTTTTTTAAAGAAATGGACACTGAATTCCAGGATAAAAAAGAAAAGGACTGCCCAGGCTGTTACCAATGTCGTGGTTTGGGACCTTGGTAAAGATCATTTGCAACATAGCCAAGATGACACCTTTTCCAGGGATGTCCATGTATTTTTAGCAAGACTCGGTGCACACAATATAAATGGCCCGTCTAGTCTCCAACAGAGAATGTGTAGAAAATTCGAACAAAGACACTTCTGCATGTCCTAAGATGTCTTTGCAGGAAGAATGTGACAAAATAAGACCTGAAACATTAAATCACTTGGTATTCTCTGTGCCAAAACGTTTAAGTGTTGTGAGAAGAAAATGGCAAAGTGGTAAATGCTTTACCATCCTATCTTTTTTTAAAATGTGTTGAAATGCAGGAATTGATGTTTATAAGCATGTGAAATGAAGCTGATCAGACAAAATACAAATTATCTTAGGTTCATATTGTAAGCAACAAAAATAAAATTAAATATAAGAAGCACCATTTTTAAATGCGCATTATCAATACTGTATTATAAATTGGATTAAATTTAACTGGGTATAATTAATTACACATCCAACTTCAACTTAATTATACCCCAGTTCCAATCAAGTTGAAACATTGTGCAAGATATAAAAACAGTGGTGTGAAAAAGTGTTCCATAACTGCAACCAAGCGTTTGTGATAATTTACAGTGAGTCTTTTACAGTGTTCTGGAG
Organism: Parotocinclus spilosoma; assembly: GCA_033117975.1. Classification (NCBI taxonomy): domain Eukaryota; kingdom Metazoa; phylum Chordata; class Actinopteri; order Siluriformes; family Loricariidae; genus Parotocinclus; species Parotocinclus spilosoma. The sequence continues at coordinate 12,372 of JAVSBV010011170.1, forward strand.
GAATTTTGGCCCACTCATCTTTGCACAATTGTTCTAATTCAGTTACATTAGAAGGTTTTCAATAATGGACAGCCGTTTTAAGGACATATCACAGCATCTCAATAGGATTCAGGTCAGGACTTTGACTAGGCCACTCCAAAGTCTTTATTTTGTTTTTCTTTAGCCA
>JAVSBV010011191.1:0-12536 GCA_033117975.1 Parotocinclus spilosoma
ACGTTCGCTATACGTGTAAATCGTACAATAAAGGTTTAATAAACATTTGATATGTTACATAGCACGTCCCGTCTTGTAACATAGGGCATGTTCGTTTATTAGGAGCAAAACGATCGTCTCCCGATGTGGTCCCATTAACCGGAATCGACTGTATTTATTTGTTAGATGAGTTGCTGTTAATGTTAAGGTTATCAGTCAGAAATGTTAAAGTTCTAGAGCATCAGCAGCTTGGTGGGGTTAAGAGGTGGATCTAACATGAAAGAATAGAATAGAATAGAATAGAATAGAATAGAATAGAATAGAATAGAATGCCTTTATTGTCAATATACACATGTACAATGAAATTAAAAGCCACTTCCTTCGCAGTGCAAACGTACATAATATAAAGTAAAATATAACACTATATAAAATACAATGGTGCAGAAAAGATTTATGTTGTTATATACAGTTATTGCACATTATTTAGATACTGCAGAGTAATGGAGGTTAGCAGCGCTGTCAATACTTTTATATAAATAATATAATATTAAATAAATAATATTTACATTTACAGCATTTAGCAGACGCCCTTATCCAGAGCGACTTACAACTGGTACAGTCTTACAATCCAAGCAATAGTGGGCTAAGAGCCTTGCTTAAGGACCCAACTGTGGCAGCTTGACAGTGGTGGGATTTGGACCCAGAACCATCAGGTTCATTCAGAGTCCAGTTCCTTAACCGCTAGGCTACCGCAGGACTACATGGTTGTACATATGCTATTGCACAGTCTCATACGTTTGTGCCTTTTTGTGGTTTCGCAAAGAGCAATAATTTAGAAAATTACCCCACATAGGACAGTGTACGGTTTGTATTTAAGTAGCCACTGTTTACATAAGATAACAGATTTTAAGACTGAAGCAGACTGCAAATCGTATTTTAGAAAAATCAAAAGATACAATACTGATTCTGACCACAATACTTGTGATCGCCTGTGAATTATTATTACCCTACAGAAATATTGCTCTGCTCTTTACACTTTTTTATGATGTAGTACCTGCAGATGGATTTCTCTGAGGTTGCCTGTAAGGGTTTGAGTATCAAGTTTTCTCTCTGCAGCCTCTAGCCTCTCCAGCAGAGTAACTCTCTCAACCAGCAGATAGGCTACCTGCTCACTGGAACTGCTGTGACTGATATCAGCCAAGCCTTCCTGCTCCAGCATCTCTGCCACTTCCTTACTCTGGCACTCTGGAAAACATGCATGATTTATTAGCTATAACCTTAACAGAGTGAATATTTTCAAATGAAGACACAAAGTGCCTTTATTATACTGCTCACCAAAAAAATTGGGAGATATTTTATTGGGGATCTCATATATATATATATCATTTTGGGAAATGTGAGCAGGTTTGTTTGTTTGGTTTAGTTAACGGCGCTATTGGCATCAGAGGCCATTTCAGCGACACACACAAGGTTACATCTATACACAGGGTTATATCAAGTGAATTGCAGTCAGTCAGAGTAATCAATTAACCTAATATGCACATCTTTGAAATGTGGGAGGGATCCTGAGTACCCGGACTACACAGTGATGTTCATGAGACTAAAATGATCAGTGCACCACTAAGTGGGGTGAAAAAATGTTGTTAGTAATTTTCTCAGGGTAAGATGGAGAAAAACCCTGGTAAAACAAAATCCCAGAGTAGCTGCTATGACAAAGGAAATCACTTTCTGGATTGGTCCTTTAAACCATACTATAAGGTTTTAAGGATTTTTAATCTTGAAAATGTAAAGAACCAGTAAACTGTTTCAAACATGTAATCAACTTTAATGATTTAGTTTCTAGTAGCTAATACAGGCTTTGTTGCTAAGTGTAAAGCACTGCTCACAAATATTAGGGGATATTTTTAAATGAATATGATGCGATTAAAAAATAAGCATTTGATTTTCTTTCATTAAACAAGATAATCAGAAAAGCAAAGGAAAAGTTGAAGAAAGTTACACAAATGTGATACAAACTCAATTAGGATGATTGAGTAGCAAGTGATATATTCATGGGGTGAACAGAAGAATGTTAAACTGCACGACAGTGCCACACATTGACTGTTCAGTAGGGTGTATGGTCACCCAAGACTGTCACAACACACTGACAGTGATTCTTGTGGGACAATTATTCATTTCGAAATATCCCCTAATTTTTTGTAAGAAGTCTATCGAAAATTTTGCCACTCAACATTTCAGAAAGATACTATTGATTACAAAGGTACAGTCAATGTCAATATGAATTTATCATGGCAGTGATGGTTAGCAAGGTCGTTACCTTGCTGTTGCTTTAACTGGGCAAGTTCAGTACGGAGCTCCTCAGTGTCTTGTTCGTATTCAGCTGTCACACACTCACGCTCCTCCAGCATGTTTCGAACATGCTCGACATAGCTCTCCACCTAAAGACATGAACAGTTCACTTACTAAAGTCGATTACAATTGATTTTTGTCATGTTGTACACTTAAAAAAATACAAGAAAAAATACAAAAGTAAGAAAAGGTAAAGGGTCGTCATTCATTGCTGACAGCATGCATTGCAACTCCAAGATGCAGTTCATTGACAGCTTTCTTTCTTGAGCGCCAAGCCTGTATGGTCATGATAAAATGTTTATGAAGGACAGGTCATTAGCTATGCTCCAGCAAGTGTCCTGTGCCTACCACCTGGACACACCTCTCTCATCTCGCTAGCCTGCTGTGCACGCAGAGTCTGCAGTTCCTCCGTAGCCAAGGCCAAGCGGCCCTCGCTGGACTGGAGCAGTCGCCACAAACGGCACAACAGTTCATCCGGCGAGGCATCAGAAGGCACTCCATCTTTCTCCAAGTGCATACAGATCTCCTCAAGCTCTGTTTTTTCCTTGGCAAGAAAAAGCAAAACACAACGTCACTTGGATCGGTTTATACACCAACAGAGATCTGGCTCATCTAAAACATGCTTGGGAACAGTAGCTCAGTTTGTTAAAGTTAATTATATCCCAAGGTTAAGCATAACATAAAAAGATAGAATAAAACTAATTTTAAAGCATCATTAACCACTTGTGTCAGTTTCAGCTCCAAACATGACCCAGTTATCTTCCACCCTAAAAAGGTCTCTTCTGTGGGGGAGAAGCAAACCCATATACAACATAGATATCCATTTCATTTTTCTGGACTTTAATCTTCCCTGTGGTGATGAATAACTAAGGGATTTTTCCTATGTATCATTTCAAATTTCAATCAAAGTGAAAGTAGTGGATGATCACCTAAGACTGAGGGAGTAAGGAGACTAATGAGGGAGTGGGGTACAGAGACCAATGAGGGCGCAGGGAGACCAATGAGGGCGCAGGGAGACCAATGAGGGCGCAGGGAGACCAATGAGGGCGCAGGGAGACCAACGAGGGCGCAGGGAGACCAATTAGGGCGCAGGGAGACCAATTAGGGCGCAGGGAGACCAATGAGACCAAAAACTTCCTGAACAAATATCTAAAGACAGTTAAAACAGCATATGCATAAATTTACTTTCAAAACAAGTAAGGGCTAAAGCTAAAGAGGTTAAAGTTAAAGCTAACCAGAATGCAGAGCCAATGTATCATTCTTGGCCAGAAAGAAAATCAAAATCTTTCAAAATCATACATCTCCAGATTTCATTCTTGTAATGTTGGCCAATACAGATGCCTGACCAGGACACTCTATAAGATCCCTTACCATTCAAATCTAACCTAACCTGAGACAGATAAACTCAATGATAGAGCTCTGGCTTGCATTGCTGAACCACCATGGCTACAACAAGTCAAGAGCAGCTTCTTTCCTGAAGATATAAGACTATTGAACTCACAACAGACTTACTTTACACTCATCACCTTATACATCTAGTACACATGTTGTTGTGATCCATGCTACTACTCACTGCACCTTATCTTTTTTTTATACCATTATGTGTTATTTATCCGTCACTTTGCATCTTCGTTCCACCTCGGGTACCACGTGATGCTAATAACAGAAAAAGTTTGAATGAATCCTTGATCTGCACAATTTCTCATTCCAGATCTGCCCCATGCTTCACTAACAATGATCATTAGAGAATCTCTACACTTGGAGAAGGAATACGTTTGTGCTCTGAGGGGAGAAACAGAATTGCCTGTGCATACCTTTCTTTGCTCCATGGCCAGGTAAAGGCGAACAATAATCCATATATCACTTGTTGATGGTCTATATGTTGAGATGAACGTACAGTCCTGGAGTTCGCTTCCAATTTAGGACCAACTAGACTGGCTCCTCGTTATCGTTCCTTATATGGCATTAAGGAGTGAGAAAACCTGTTGCTCAGCAAACGAACAAACTGCACGAAGTCTGGACGTCTGGAAAAGCAAAGTAGACATGAATTACAACAACACAGCCTTAAGGAGCTCCCGCGTCCGAACTTGTTTACGTGTTAGTGGACTTTCGGCGGTTAACTAACCCAACCCGACACATTTATACTACAAAAGAAAACTAAGGCTAAAGCTAACTAGCGACATGTCCCGTTAGCTTTTACAGCTACTCTCATAGCGGTGTCGTTTAGCTACAGTTATTAAATAAACCTATAAAATGTAACACGCTTTCTAACGCATACTGAAGGATGTAGAGCCATATTTGTAAACATTGAACAGGCTCGTGCTGGCCTTCCTTATCTTTGCGAGGAGCTTCAGCCAAGCACCTTGGTAACGGAACAAACCATCATCCGAGTATGGGGGTGAACGCTCCATGTTTCCTTCAAACGTGGAGTTAGATTGTAATTTTGTTTTCCATTCCGATGCTGCAGAAAAAGACATGCTACTGTTGATGTGTACGATTCATTGTTTTGAACTTTCCAGCGGACACTTTTGGAATTTCGAAAAGTTTACAAACACGTTTCGTGTCTAAAATGCAGGAGCTTTGCAGAAAGACGAAATACAGTGGAACCTCAGTTAACGAACGTCTTCGATAGGAACAATTCGGATAACGACCAAAAATGTTGCTAAAAATTTGCCCCGGATAGCGAACAAAATTTCGGATAGTGAACAGCTACGTCACCTACACCAGCATCTCAGACCAGGCATCATTCGGGCTGGAGACACAGTTACGATCGGTCGTTCGTTATCTTTATCTTAACACATATTGTTTATTTAGTGATGTTTGTGCTTTATTTTAATAATATAGCCCTCAATCATGTTCTCATGGAGGGGGATTCCCTGTCCAAGCAGTAATTCCACCCCTTCCAACCCACACCTCCATCCACTCACGCCATCACATCACAGTCAAAACGGTATGTTTATTTAATTACATTTGTACGGTATTATAACTGTTCTAATAAAAAAAACATACCTATATAGCCTGTAACTTTCATATATTAGCAAGTCAACAGGGGCTGGGAACCAATTATCTCTATTTCTTTTATTTCTTATGGGGAAAATTGTATCATTTCAGATAGCTACCAACTTTTCACAACGGATTGTGGTCGTTAACCGAGGAGCCACTGTAACTCGTAAGAAAAGAGAAACAGGGCATGGGAACACTGTATTTATAGCATTGGAAAACAGGGGCGTCATTAGACCCACTTTAGAATGTGGCTGTGCCTCACAAAAATCACAGCGTTACGAAGTCATTTGCATCCTGGATTGCTGAGCAAAACTACATTTCCCATACTGCACCAATACCTACCCAACCCAGGAAAAATGTCATGTTGGATTTCGTAATAAAACTGTAAATCGCGTGGCAGTCTTAACGTGAACTTTTACGGTTTGACCATAAAGCTCACCGTTATACTATGATCTTTATGGTATTTTGGCCACTTTATGGTTCTACTGTAAAATTGCATAGTATAATTGTAAACTTGGTTGACTATGAACTGACCACAAATGATTTCACAGTTCTACTATGGATTTTGATGGTCATTTGGCCACTTCATGTGTTCTACTGTCAAATTTCACAGTACATTTTTTCCTGGGAAAAGCTTGAGCAGCTAACACTTCCAGTCAGAGCCAGTTTCTTTTTTTGTCCTCATGGATTAATGGACATTTGCAAGTATTTCAAATAAATATTTCATCCTGCAGACAAGGTAATGAGAAATCATAGCTATACACATGTTTTGACTAGCCACCTGTAACTCTAAAACCTACTTAATGTACAAATATAAGGCATATACTGTATGTTTGAAGATGTTTGCACAAGATTAATTAGTATGGGTCAAATGGTTATATGATTTGCAATAAAAAAACATTGCAATACATCAAAAAAGCAAAATGGAAGCATTTTCACTAGCGGTCTCAGACCCCTGGCTTTCAGTAAAACTGCTGGGTTTGACAATATACATTAAATTCTAAGGATATGAAGCAACCCTTAACAGAAACATGCAGAGACCCTTTAGAGAGGCAAACTTACCTAACACATGACTTGGAATGTGTGAGAAAACCCCAGTACCTAGAGAAAACCCATGTAGATACAGAGAGAACATGCAAACTGCACATATATGGAGTCCAGACCAGGATTTGAACCAGAGATTTCCAGAGCTGTGATTAACCAGCACCTACCACTAATAAAACCAATAGATACTGATGTGGAAAAACATATTTTATTTTTAGTAGGATTTAAATATGTATTTATGTACAAAGTACAAATGTGCCTGTGCACTCACTACAACAAACAGTTTACAAATAGATACATCATTAAACAACAGAGAAAAAACAATCAAATGACTTTGATACTGATACTGATATAAGAGCGCTGAGTATTAGGTGAAACCCAATCATCCTAACTGATGTAACTATCCAGATGCTTTCAGTTGTCACTTTTTAATGCTGTATGATCCGTCTTGTATTAGTTTCCATTACGCAAATACAGTTGATTCTGGTTAATTGGACCACCGGTTAATGGGACCAGCCGCTTATTTGGACCAAATCCTAAAGTACAGAATCAAATGCTATTAAATATGTGTAATTTTATTCGTTTATTTGGACCAAAATTCCGCTTAATCGGTCCACTTTTAGGGCATTGGGATGCTCCTATGCCTCCAGTGGAGCATACCCAGCGAGGAAATATGTAATCTGTGGTTATCTTCTTCTCTGGCATCACTACAGTGCTCCTGAATTTCTCCCCAGCCGTCTACTGCCACCTACAGGTCTTTGCCTAACATTTCCATATACTACAAAAAAGTAGCCACAAGTCACTACTTAGCCACTGCTGAAGCGCATCCGATCACACTGGATAAGTTCTTTAAACGTTGACTGGAATTTAGTAAGAACTTGTTTTGTACAGTATTATGCTTCGCAAGCTGAGTACCTATACATTGTGTTGTAGATCGTTTCAAAAAACTTGTTTGCAAATGTATTTTTCAATTAACAAAGTACTTTCGCTATACGTGTAAATCGCACAATAAAGGTTTAATAATCATTTAATATGTTACATTGCATGTCCCGTCTTGTAACATAGGGCATGTTCATTTAATCGGACCAGCCGGTTATTAGGACCAAAACGATTGCGTCCCGATGTGGTCCGATTAACCGGATTCGACTGGTATTGATGTGTCATCCTGCAGAAGTTGGACTACCTGTGCAAACCCTGCAGGGTCCAAATACTGTACCATGGTACTAGTAGAGACACTACCTCTACCCAACTGCAAAACTAGTGAAACTAGTTAGAAGCACATTGTTTTGGGTGTTACTCAGTGTCAGCTGTTTTGGTGCTAATGAAATTATCTGACCAGATCAAAGTGCCAGAAGCTAAATTGAATTGATGCTATAACCAATTAAAAAGTGTTCCTGTAATTTTGGAGCTGTGCGTGTGTGTGTTTGTATGCCCCTATGACCCTGAATTTGGTTAAGTGGGCACAGAACAATGAACAAATGGTTTTAATGGTGTGAAAATGTAGTATCCTTGCTTTTGTAATTCTTAAAATGCTGATAATAATTCTGTAATAAATATGCACTTTTTATTATAGGATCTATGATGGAAGGTTACCAATTCTGATGGTCTTAGATCTTGAAATGATTAAAGCGATTATGGTTAAGGAATGTTTCTCTACCTTCACTAACAGAAGAGTAAGTGTGTTCATGTTAACTTTAACATGTACTGTACCTACGTTATTATGGAAATTCATATCTATTTGCTTACTTACATTAGGAATAAATATCTTCCACTTTTATTAAAGAACATAACTGATGTCACATCTTTGTATTCTGGTTAGGAGGCAAACATGGAATTGGCAGGTGCCTTTTCTGATGGGATAACAATTGTGAAAGATGAGAAATGGAAAAGAATCCGAGCTTCTCTCTCTCCGTTATTTACAAGCGGACGACTGAAAGAGGTTCCCCTTTAAACATATCTACAATGCTCACAAAAATGAGGGGATATTTTATAATGGGATATTTCATTTTGAAAAATCCACTATTTTTGAGCAGGAAATGTAAACAGGCAGCTGTTATAAGCAACCAAATGCCAGTGCTGACTTACACAATTTATTGCTGGTCATATGACAATATATACTTTGTTTAAATACAAATTTATCAAGAGGTTAGATTTGAAAAGTCCTTCTTCTTGGCTACTATTTACATTAGTTCACTTTTTTTAAAAGCACCATACCAGAGATCAAGACCTAAAACAGGTTTAAGCCACATCTGGTTTTTGAAAGATAAAGCCCACTTCATATATAACATATAGACAGGTATAGACTGATTGGGCCACTGCTGATGTGCAGTGGAGACGTTTGTGACCAAGTTTGCACACACTGCAGCTGAGATTTTTACCCACTCCTCCATATAGATCTTCTCCAAGTCTTTGTTGTGGCTGGGCAACACTGAATTGCAGCTCGCTCCAAAGATTTTCTATTGGGTTTCTATTTTCTATTGGGTTCAGGTCTGGAGAAGTGCTTCTTACGGAGCCACTCCTTAGGTCCCCTGGCTGTGAGTTTCCTGTTATTGTCATGCAGCTACGAACGATCTTAAACGCTCTTACTAAGGGAAGGAGGTTATTATATAGGAGGCGATTATATAACACCATTCCGTCCCGCCCTCAATATGGTCCAGCCGTCCTGTCCCCTTTGCAGAAAAGCTCCCCCAAAATATAATGTTTCCACCCCCTTGCTTCATGGTTGGGATGGTGTTCTTAAAGTTGTACTCATTCTTCTTCTTTCAAACACGGTGTGTGGAGTACATACCAAAAACCTCTATTTTGGTCTCATCTGACCACATGACCTTCTCCCATGCCTCCTATGGATCATCCAGATGGTTATTGCCGAATTTCAAACAGGTCTGGACATTTGCTGGCATGAGCAGGGGAACCTTGTTTGCCCTGCAGGATTTGAATGCATGACAGTATAGTGTGTTACTAAGACTGTGGTCCCAGCTGTCTTTGAGTCATTGCCTAGGTCCTCCTATGTAGTTTTGGGTTGATTCCTGACCTTTCTCAGAATTATCCTTACCCCACGAGATCAGATCTTTTATGGAGCCCCAGAGTTTTGAAGGCCTTTTTAGGTATGTACCGAAACAGCAGCACCAAAACATTGTTGTTCTACACAACTGCAACAGCCTGTGGATGAGTTAACTTTTAGGCATTATATAAATCAAATGAAGGTCTTAATAAGGTGTTTAACAATATTTTGATAATTGAATTTGATTTGAGAAAATAATACCTGTTGAAACTGTTAACCAATGTTGAATTGTTTTTGTGAATCACCATTTGTTTTATGTAATCCATTCCAGATATTTCCAATAGCTGAGAAGTATGCAGATCGGTTCATTAACAGTTTAAAGAAGAAAAACCTAGAAGATGCAGTTAAAGTTAAGGAGTATGTGTTAAATATAATAAACTTTCATACATAGTCTGCTCCTACTACCACAGGCCCAGCCCTTCTTATAACTCAAGGGAACTCTGAAACTCAGATAGTCTGTGAACAAGCAAAACACTGTACACAACACATTTCAGTGGTGTACAGTAACAAAGTGCACTTGGACTCATACGTTTATACACATGCAGCAGATCCGTACTACTTAAGACCTCTCACCAAAACAATACATCATCCAGATAAAAATGTCAAATTGTTGCACATCTCGGCATACAGGTATGTCACAGGCAGATATGTAAATGATTATAGACTTTGGATCTTGTCACAGGAGGGCGTAAAAGGGATTCCCTTGTTGCTCTTTAAAAAGGCTCCCAGAGGCTACTCTTGGGTAGTGTTCAGAGATTTTTGACTGTTAGACATGCATCTACGATGCAATCAAGAGCATTTTGCCCAGCTGACTCACTTTTATGCATTGGATTGGATGAGCCATTGAATTGCCCGCCTTCTATGCTATTCTGATCTAGCTGATAGGAGGTGTTGGAAGCAGTGGTTACACAGTTTAATTGTCCACCATTGAGTCACAGATGGCACCTTCATGGCACACCCCTGTTTCTACACTGATTATTTCTAGATACTTAGCAGAAGGGTATTTGTTGTCTTAGTGCACATTATACACCCTACCATTGACAGCCGTCCACCGTCACCTTTTTTTGCAGTGTTGTCTTGAACGAGAAACAAGGACTGCTGTGGACTGGCACAACATTCTCTTTAAAAAGGAATATAGATTGTGTTTCAGTTAGCGTATGGAGGCCCCGTGTTGAGCTCTTCAATCTTGCCTTTATTGTGGAACGAAACAGTGCCCCAGCTGCTGGTGTGATGATCTGGGGTCATTGCATATGACAGTCAATTACCATGTTAAATCAGACCACACTTGTAATCATTTACTGCCTGAGACATAACTGCATGCCAGGTTTTGCAGTTATCCAACCCTTCTATCTCGGTGCTTTTATTTGTTTTTGCTTTTTTAAAATGTGTACATTAAAAACCCAAATTCATAATACATTTAACATATGACAGATTTGTTAAATCGTGTCCCCATCCTTAGGGAGTACCTGTATTCTTTTAGAATTATACTGCCTCTGATTGATTTTGAGTGAGTCAATTGTCAGTGCATTTTTTATTGAACATATTGTGCATATATAAAATCACTCGTTGAAATAGACACTTTTTAAAATCCACTCCAAATCCACTCAAATATAATTTTCCAGTTTTATTTACATATATTGACTTTAAATAATGAAAAGCACCAGTTCTTTAATTATAGCGTCAGTCTGTTTGGATATGTCTTTCTGTTTTGTACATTGAGGAATATTTCTTAGGGCACCCTTGCAGAATTATTGTGTACTGCTCACTTAAATTTAATCTACATATTTTCTATGATACTGATACTTTACTGATAATTCTATTTTTTCCTTTTTTAAGGGTCTTTGCCCCTTTCTCTTTGGATGTTGTCACCAGCACCTCCTTTAGTGTTGACATTGATTCTATAAACAATCCTGATGACCCATTTGTTACCAACATTAAGAAATTTTTCAACTTCAACTTCTTCAGTCCTCTGTTTCTGATAATTAGTATGTTCTGGTTTATCGTTTGATTTTACTTCGTAATAATATAGTGTACGTAGTAGACTTTTAATTGAGAGAGTGTCTTAACAGTTCTGGCCTAATAGTCCCAACCAACTTTTTGTATTGCAGCCTTTTTTCCTTTCCTAACGCCGATTTTAGGAAAAATGGGAGTGACTCTGTTTTCTAAATCAATTATGGAGTTCTTCTACAGTTCCCTGAGGAAAATAAAGGACCAGCATGTTAAAAATGAACATGTATGTGTAATAAGTTGCTTAAATACTTGCGGAAAGTTATTGTTCATCCATATGCTACAAACTGTATGTCATTTGTGGTTGTCGTTGTGATTTGTTTTCAGAGGCGAGTGGACTTTCTACAGCTCATGATCGAGGGGCAAATATCTGACGAGAAAGCTGAGAAATCATCACGTGAACAACCAGTCAAAGGTAAGCTGAATCAAGACCCAGGGACTGCATGTACTGCTGTGATCTAGCACTTCTGATAGACATGCATTAAGTATGTTTAATTCTTGTCTTTCACAGGGTTATCTGATCATGAGATTCTTTCCCAGTCATTTATTTTCATCTTGGGAGGTTATGAGACCACCAGCACCACCCTCACATTTCTACTGTACAATCTTGCAACAAATCCTGACTCCATGAACAAATTATTGGAAGAGGTTGACAGCACCTTTCCCAGTGATGTAAGAATAAACCACTATGTAACTAGATAAAGTATTGTACCAACCAGGCTAGACACAGAGCTTAGAGCGATGGAGAAAGAGGAAACACATTCAGAAGACAGTAAATAAAGAAATTACAAGAACAAAAACATCACTATAATTAAACAGACCCCTATCTGGTGGCCTATAGTATCATATATTGTAATGGTCTAATTTTTGGGGTGGCTGTGGTAGTAGCAAATCTCAGGAACACTGTGCAAGAATAGACTCTGGAACAGAAGTCTCTCATAGGGCGTTACACATTCACTCATAAACAGTCAAAAAAAACTCCACAGCTCCAGAACTGTGTGTGGAGTCTGGCCAGTTGTGTGTGTGTGTGTGTGTGTGTGTGTGTGTGTGTGTGTGTGTGTGTGTGTGTGTGTTTGTGTGTGTGTGTGTGTGT
>JAVSBV010011202.1:0-12535 GCA_033117975.1 Parotocinclus spilosoma
TTATATTATATTATATTATATTATATTATATTATATTATATTATATTATATTATATTATATTATATTATATTGATTTTTTTAATATGTTTGGATCAACTTTGCACATAGGTTGTGGTGTCTGATTGTAAATAATTCTGTAAGACTGTTTTTTGATGTGTGTGTGTGTGTGTGTGTGTGTGTGTGTGTTTTACCTGTATACAATATGATGGGAATGTAAATATCCCAGTGCACTGGCTATTTCTGCAGCATAGAATCTGGCTCTAGGTTCGCTGAACACATGCTGCCTTTGGAGGTGGTAAAAGAGCTGCCAACACACACACACACACACACACACACACACACATTGGCATCGTTATAATTCCTGGTAGCATCTGCTTTGAGTGAACATCCGTTTAGAAACAGTGTGTGTTTGTTAGGTGTGTATGTGTCAGCGCTCACCTCTCCACCGCTAGCGAAGTCCAATACGAGATAGAGTCTCTCTTTGGTCTGGAAGCTGAAGTGAAGTCTCACCAGGAACGGATGATTCAGAGTCTTTAGTAAAACGTTACGCTCGCACATCACGTTTGGTTCCTGTAACACAACAGTTAAACCAACATTTACATTTACAAAACAATCCCTGGGTTTCAATCCCATGCGGAGAACAGAAATAAATATAAAAGGTATATATTTAAACGTATCGAGTGTGTAAGGTGAAGGTTCAACATGCTTAACTCCCTTTGCATTGCATTAACATAAAGCTTATTTCACAATAAAGTGTTTCCTCACAGCTCATCTTTCCGGTCACATGACTCCCCTGTGGCACGCACTGCCGACTTCCTCAACAGAGAGCGGGAGTGAGGATATCAGTTGCCAGGGAAACTTAAGGTTAACAGAATAAGGTTTCTGCCGAACGCGTATTTATGTTTATTATTGGATTCCTATCATAAAACGGCGAGTTCCGTTAGTGGGTCTAAAGGGGTGCGTTTTAACAGGGTGCAAACCCCCATCCAATCTACGTAAAGAAGCCCAAAAAGAAACTATTTTTCGCTATTAAAATAAGCGAACCTGGCAACCCTGGGCCATCTGATCCACAGATCACCTTAACCATTTAGCCATCTAAGGCATTCCAGCAGGGGACTTAACTAAAGCGTTTTTGTTTGTGTCAATTTTAGATTTGTTCCTGGACAGCTTCCAATATCATCTACAGCACGTACGAACATGTTCGCATGCTGAAACTTTCGCATATGACTCTAACACCAGTGTAAAACAAATCAAAAAAACTTCAGACGCCAACGCTTTCTTGACTGGTTTCCTACTATGTGGGAAAAGTGGAGTAGAAATCTGGGAATGTTCCACTCTACATTCCACAAGCGTTTATGGACGCCAGCAAATGACATCCAAACTTGGGTATTAGTATGGAGCTCGCCCCCATCTTTGCTGCCACAATAGAATTAATCCATCTAAGGTTTTACACTACACATTGGGACGTGAACGTGAGGGCAGATTCTGATGTTAGACAATAAGTCCTGGCTCACTTTTGGGATTCCAGTACATCTTTAAAGTGTCTGATGGAGTTGAAATCATGCTTCACACACAAACACACCAGACAGGACCCACCGCTTCTTTCTGTACGATGATCTGCTTTTGTAAAACTTTGACCGCATAGTATCTGCTGTTCTCCCTGTGTTTGGCCAGTAGGACCTGGACAAGAACATAGAAGGCAACGTTACGACTTTATGGACTAATCTATTGAATTGAACTGGAAACGTTTATGCAGTGGAACCCTGGGAACCGAATTTGTTCCAAAAAGTCAAGAAATTTCCACATTATAAGTTGTGTAATTAGGATTAATTTGTTTACGTTTAAACCCTTAGTGTTGGACTGTGTGTGTGTGTGTGTGTGTGTGTGTGTTGTGGTCTATAATGAAATGGCGCCCAGTATAGGGTTGTTCCTGCCCTTGCACCCAGAGTTGTCGGGCCACGGCCCCGTGTGAATTAAGCGCAAGATAATGGATAAATCTAATATACATAATACGCCTAGGATCACACCCTAGTTCTCCTTCTTTTGGGTGCTTTATCGCCACCGTCTGGACCGGATTGTGTGCATCGTCTTTGGAAGATCGCACCATTGAGTGTCTTATTTAGAGTGCCCGTGTTCAAAGTCGGTATTTTTGTTCGAATTTGGGGGGCAAAAAAAATTCAACCCTTCGACCCTTCAATGGCCGAAATGTCTGAGTGAGAACGTGTTCGAATTCTGAGGTCACACTGATATTTACCTTCCCAAAACTGCCTGTCCCGATCACCTTCAAGTAGTCAAAATCTGCTGCTGAAACCCTATAGACAATGGAATAAATATGAACATGTTGCGCATGCGTTATGGCTGATAAGCGGGTGAAGCATGGGCTTGTTATAGCTTTCAAACGTAACTAATCTTTGCAGCTCTTGTGCTGTTTTGACGAAACACCTCGGCTGGAATAGAAAAAGAATAAAGAATAGAAAAGTGGAGCTAAGGCCAGGGCTGAACCGAGTTGAGATTCAGTCCACCTTCACACCTCACCTATGGGTCTCACTTACAGCAGCTGCTACAGACTCATCAGCCAGGCGACCTTCTGGTCCCGGAAAGCAGCGAGAGTCTGTACTGCTGAGAGAGAGAGATAAAGTTACCACTAAGCAACTCACATTACCACTATTGTAAGTGCATTTATACAGAATATTATAAATCATATAAATCCTAAACCTAACTGTATCAACCTTATACCTAAAATATTAAACGTCTGTAACATTCACACTGGGAACTTTTTGTTCTTGTAGTTTTTCAAACACATTTCACAGTCCTTTCACCGACCATGTACACTGCTCCCAAAATTTGGGGGAGATATCCCTTCATTTCTAATTTTTATTCATGATAATGAGCAGTGCATTATGGTAGCTGCAATGTCCTTTTTCTTAAGGACACAAAATCCTTCAGTTCAGTTTTACACAAACACACATTTCTGTAAGGTAAAAGGTATTTTAATTAATCTTGTAGAACTGTAAATAAATAATTACCTTCACCTAAAGACCTTTTTTTTGGGCTCTTTTTTCAGCACACAAACTTTATGTTTATTAAATATAAACTTACTGATGATAGACTGCAATATTGGTCCCAAATTTTTTGGGTTGTTCAGCCGAACCTGTTTTTCTGTCACTAATTAAAGCTGTAAATCAAAAACAATCAGTTAGATTTGTAGATACATTAATGAAGGACGAATAATGCATGAATGAATGAATAATCCAGCCGTTTATTATAATCAATAATTAAAACATTAGGCAAACTATAAAACTTACCAGCAAAGTATGAGACGATCTGTTTCATTTTTGTGTAGGTTACGGGACGTTTCGTTTTTCTCGCCATGACTGATTGCAGCGGTGCAGCAGCGCGCGCTGTATGTACGGAACACCGAGTGTGTGTGTGTGTGTGTGTGTGTGTGTGTGAGTGTAAGCATGAGCTCGTGCGCACCGTGCAGGTTCGCTCTGTACCGGTCAGCTCTAGTTCAGTGCTGCATCGTTGTGACGTCTATTCTCTATTTTTTGCATCAGAGCATGAGGACCTTCTCACTCCAAATACACACACATTTTGGTCTTCCTATCTTTGTGAGGACTTTCAGTTGACACAAATGACAATGAATCTTTATAATTCCGTTATGAATTGTTGATGGTCATTTGGGCCACTTCAAGGTTCTACTGTCAAATCTCACAGATCCTCACCCTGCTGAATTAAGGGTTCTTATAGGATTTTTATGGGAGTCTTTCCTTGCCACTGCCACTGCTCAACAGGGGTTTTGGTCTGTTACTCTTGGATTGTGTAAAGCCAAAACTATGAAACCATGTCAGTTGAATAAAAGTGAAAAGTGATGTATAAATATGACTCGACTTCATTGTATCAGCTGTAATTCATCTGGATACGACCTTGGTTTCTTTAAACTTCTTTAAACTTCACTTTGAATCTTTTTACGTCCCTCATTTCTTTGGAAAGTACCTCAAAAATGGAGTGGACATGAAATGTGCCTTCTGCCCAGAACCTTCACCCCAAATATATACGAGGTTACTTCTATAGCCCACCAATGAAAACCTCCCTTTTGTGGCATTTACTTGCTTATTTAAATGTGTTTATTTATTCCTTCTCTATTTTGAAGACAGCTAAATATTAGCTGAGCATTTGTAAACACACACACACACACACACCTTTACGAAATAATAATAATAATATTGTAATCCCACTGAGTGTGATATTTGATTTAGTTTTTCAACAAAGACTGTACAAACCCTTGTGATGTTTGTCTCCCACTTGATGCTGGAGGGTGTGGATCCCAGATTGGGAGCCATGGTGCTATGCATTGGAGATCCCATTCTTCCATCCCATAACTGTGCTATTGATTCTTGATATTCCCGCTATCAGATATTCCTATATTTAAAATAACAATGCTTTGATGGGACCAAGCTAGCCGTAAGCGGGGAAAAATGGCAAACATGGCAACCTTTGGCAATACCACTGTTTGTAACTATAGATTTAGTATACAAATCATTCTGTTTGCTGTGCTTTCTGCATAGCCATCTCTTCCTTTATGCCTTAAAAATAAATGAAATCGCTCTATTTGGTTCTGATCCATGCAGAACCATGTGTTCTAGTGAAGATTTGCAAGCTCCTGGCTATGTTTTCTTATCCAGAGCAACTCACGCTGTAGCCAGGCAGCTCAAGGTTAAGGACTTTCAGCACGGGCAGCTTGGCAGAGCCGTGATATGACCTCATAACCCTCCTAATTAGCAGTCGGCACTGGAGTTCATCCAAAAAAAAGTTTAAAGACGACCTAATTTGTACAGGCTCTACATCCTGCTTACAGGCACTAGGCTTTAGGGATATTGACAAAGCTATAAAAATGAAGATCCTGATAAAGAAGCTAAGAGAAATGCAATCCGTACAGTGACCTGATGTTTGTTGGTACCAGGTCATAATGGGATCTAAAGAAATGAGAGAGTAGACAAGGTATCCAGAATAGCAGGAGTGTCTGGATCACTGAACCTCACAAAGCCTTGGTGGCAGCGTTTCCCAAACCCACCCAAGCCCTGTCAGTCCGGACTGGACATTACTGTTCCTAAGGGAAATATCAGCAGGTCGTCCTCCAGTACTCCTACAGGGAACCCAATGGACTTTTCATCTCATCCGAGGCCCATTTACACCTTACAAAATAGTCCCCCATCTATATCAAGTAACACTGATGATATGTTTACAAGACTTTTTTAGCCTCCCAGACTTAAAGCTCCCCTCAACACGGGCACGGTAAACCTGCTTAGAGGTCATTTTATAGATTACAGAACAAGCATGGCTTCCTGTTCTCCCAGCAGGACCTAGTGAGGCTCACCCTAATCCATCCACACACCCAGGCACAAGTCGTTCCTGTATAGAACACTGAACAAATAAAGCTCACGCAGTCCAAAAGAACCAGTCAAAAAAGACATAAATACGGGAGTGGGAGTGAAACTTTGCCGACCGAAGGAGATGTTGTGCAAGGGTTTGCATAGCTGACATACTACCGAGCTGAAAGCGGTATCCGGTTCTGAGCAATGTTGAACCATTTTTGAAATTTGAGACCCAATTTTATGCCTCATCCGCTGTAATAAAGAGGCGAGAAGATAAACATATGCGTAATGACATAAATAGATCTCTGTTCGTCATACGGTAAAAATAGATATATTTATTGAGATGTACTTTTCAGATGACAGAGCCTATATTTGACCTGGAGGTTAAAGCCCGGCCATGTCTAAATCAATTCTAAATCAGAAAGATGATCCACACTTACACCATCTGCAACATTACTACCCAGTTAGTTACATAACGTACACAGTGGGGACAAATGTGGGAGAAAAGCTTCAGTGTTGTGTTCAATCATAATCCTAATACAATACATTAAATTACGGAACTGTCATCCTATCCAGGGGTGGTTCCTGCCTTGTGCCTCTTGCTGCCGGTTAGGGTCCAAGCCCACGTAACCCTGAACTGGGTTTTAAGTGGGTGGAAAAGAGAGAGAGAGAGAGAGAGAGAGAGAGAATGAGAATGACAGCACATTGTTTACGTTCAGGTACATGGGCGTGGCTTGTTGAGTCCAGGTGAGCAGCGCCCTCATTCTGTCACTCGCATCTAAAATTCCTCTCTTCAGGACTTCCGTTTGTAACACTCTCAATATCGGGAAGTACAAAAGTCCGGTTTGTGCATTAAATGAGCAGAAATCAGAGTAACGTGCTGTAATAGAACCCACACACCGGATAACTGTCCGCGAGGCTAGATATTAATGAACCGAGGCGTAACGAAACGTGACGAAGGCTGCAGTCTTGAACAAACCCAGCTTTTACCGGAAGTTTACCGACACCTGCGACCGAGGCTCGAACATGGAAACGTCTCGTTTGTGCCGAGGACCGTCTCTACCGGACTGCGAAGCGTGAGGAACTGAAATACAGCCGGAGGTAAAGCCCTGACTGGGTCCAGAAACACTGGCTCAGCTTAGGCTTCAAAACTTTCGAACTCTTCTGTAGGTGTTCAGGCATCACGTTTAGATTATACTATGCTCTTTGGAGCGGCGGCTCGTGGGATGTGTGGTCTCTTCGCAAAATAGTACAACTTTATATCACGTATACACGTTGTGATCGAACCAGAAGTTTGTATTTTCCTTTCACTTCGATGACAAGCTTTTTAACGACGGCCCGAAACAGTTTGGGATTGGCAATCGCGAAGAAGAAGGGTAAGTCCCAAATCAGCTCTCTGTCCTCTAAGTAGTGCACTACACTCATACCACGGTCCTCTATCTGATAGCGCACTAATCTAGGGAGAATGTCTCCAATTAGGATACGGCCGTAGTCCGGGCTCGAAAGCTTGTGAAAACCAAAACAAACTTCGACTGTACAAGAGCAGCAGTTTGTGTTACCTCAGATTCGTCCTGTTGAGTAGATTCACGTGTACTTTTGTGTGTACAGTGTTCGAGTTTATACTTTACTATCCTTAATTATCCTTCGAACGCTTCATTCACAGTGAAGCATTTAGCAGACGCCCTTTCTGTACTCCAACTGAATCAAGTCACGGTTAGTCTGGAGATCCAACTTTGGCTGCTTGTCTGGGATTTGAACCCTTAACCCTCTGGTTAATTGTATTGTGAACCCCTTATCGCCTTAAACAAGTTAAACAAATCAAAATATGGTTTCCTTTTTTTTTTTTAGATTCTTTAAAGTGGTCACCCTTTGCTTTGCACACACTTATTCTCTCAGTCAGCTTCCTGAGATAACCACCTAAAATGGGTTCCAACTGTCTTTAAAGAGTTCCTAGTGTAACTGAGAACTTATTGGCTACTCTACCCTCATTCTGTGGCCCAGCTCATCCCAGGCCATCTCAACTGGTTGTGGAGGACACACACTTGTGTGTTTGGGGTCGCCGTTTTGTTGAAAAACAAATGACGGTCCCTCCAAGCACAAACCAGACGGGACGGCAATGAAACGCTGGCTAAGTGTGCCTTGTATTTTGAATAAATTGCCAGCGGTGTCACCAGCAAAGCGACCCATACCAGCGCAGTTCCTCAACCGTACTTCACAGTGGGAACTACACATGTAGGAACTATCCGCTGTTCTTGTCGTCCCTAAAGTCCAGATTCATGCAGGCTTCTTTTAACTTGTGATTTCTGGTTTGTTGGTCTTTGTGACTTTGCGCTTGAGGATGCCTTCAAAGTTCTTGAAGTTTTTTGAAGTTAATTTTAAAAGTAATGATGGACTGTGGTTTTTAGAACATTACTCCAACAGCGCTATTCACCGTATGCCAGCTCTTCGTCTTCACTGTTGGTCTCAAACACATTAAGAGGACAAGACGTCAGCTGTTACGCTGAAAGCCATTCCAGGTGACTACCTCACAGATTCTGTTTCAACAAGGTGCTGGAAACGTTCCTCAGAGATGTTGGTCCATATTAACCTGATCGCATCACCCAGTTGCACATCAGCGATGTGACTCTCCCGTTCCACCACATCCCGAAGGTGCTCTGTTTAATAGAGAATGCAGGTGAAACCTGGTTGTCTTCTCCTGCTGTAGCCCATCTGCTTTAAGGTTTGCTCTATTGCTCACCTGCATACCTCAGTTGTACCAAGCTGTTATTTGTGCCAGTCGTCACCCCAGGCGTTGGCTCCTGGCTCACGGTGGTGTCGAGGTTAGACAGTCTGGCCATTTTGATGTTTATTTACATTTATGTTTAGTCATTCAGAACACACTTTTATCCACATTCTTGTAGTCCATAAAACTGTAGGTTAAGGGCCTTGCTCATGACCCTCTGGATCTTTTGGTCCCCAGTCCAGTACCCTAGCTGCTGCACCACAGCGGTCCTACATTTATTTACACATTTAAATTATCCCGAATATTAGGGGATGCAGAACATCATGTTAGCGCATAAACGGCTGCCCAAAACATCTTATCGAAAAGTTTGTGCCAATCTGTTACAAGGCCGGCTGTGGTGACCTAGTGGTCAAGGTACTGGACTATGGATCGGAAGTCCAAAGGTCCAAAGTTCAAATCAGTGTTGGGCCCTTGAGCAAGGCCCTTAACCCACATTTGGTTGAATTTTGAGACTGTCTGGATAAAATAGTCTCGATAAATGCTGTAAATCTTCATTACATTCAGAATGAAAGCTTGCAATATTCAGCTGCTGGATAAAAACTAAAACTAAGCGGATCTAGGCTAGATTCCTCCTGCTCTGAGAGGGAGTTTCTAGCAGCAGTAAAACCTGATAACGGTTTGCGATTTCCATACAAATACGGCCTTGTTGTTCGCCCTACCTTAAGGAGTGTGTATTCACTAGGGAGTTGCTGACTGCTCGCAGCTGGGATCAGTTATTGTTCTGTTAAGAGGAAGAGAAAGCTGAAATGAAAAGGACTGGAGAATCACACCGTTAACCTAAAGTCTACGTTCAAACTCTGAACCAAGATGTGCAAAATATCCGCTAGCTTAGTTCATTGTGTATAAATAGAGGTGTTTATTTAAATACCATGTGAGATGTCTATCACTATATATTGTGTAATCAGCCGTCAGAACATGCCCTGACACATTTTGTCCACACCGGCTGTGAGCTTAAACCTTTCCATATGACTCGCTGCTCCTCCAGGTACGTCCTTGTTAAACGTCATTTCCGTATGACTTCTCAGTCATTTTTTAGATGGGTCTATAGCTCTCTACCATTGGTTTTTGGGGAAATATTGACATATATATTGGGGGTGTGCGCAGTTCCGTTATTGGAGCAGCACAGTGTGTTTTCAGCACCTCTGAGTAAGCCCAATCAGGACTGAAATTAAGCCTTCTAACACTGAGTTTTTCCTTTCCGCTGCCACCCTAGTCTTGCATAGTTAGTGCGGTTGGCCCAAGGCAGCTTTGAGCCAGTGCTCCATTGTAAAAAGCACTATATAAATCATTCTTTAATTTGAATTTGGGCTTTATAACCTTTAACAAACTGATGATGCAAATGCATGGCGTTGCTTTCTTTTAAAAAGCCCTCAAAACTACAAATGCCCACAACAAAGCTTTTTGAGGAATGAATACGTAGTATATGTAGTTACACAAAATTAACGGAGTATAATAAGATGGATAATTAAATACGCCCTAAATGTCCGTCGTATTTATATGATTATAATAATATATTATGATAGGATTATAGGTGTAGTGGGAGAGAGGTATAAACGCGTACGGTCATAAAACACATCTAATGGTGGCTTAAGACTTAAGGTTAAAGTACTGGACTATGAACCAGAAGTTCCAGGGTTCAGATCCCACCTCTGCCACCGTTGGGTCCCTGAGCAAGGCCCTTAACCCATAATGGCTTGGCTTGTCAGACTGTATTAATTGTAAGTTATTTTATTATCTCTCGTGCTTGCATTAGCACCCGGCTCGTTTCAGATCAAAAGTTTGGCAAACAATGTTGGAAATCAACAAGAGTGCCCCAGCTCGACTTTTTAACATGCACAGCCTGCAGAGGGAAATACTGTACAAGGCTGACTGAGAGAGACCTTGGGTTGTATAAACATTAACTTTCACAGATTGGCCTGAAACATTTGCAAGTGTAACAGTAACTGGAAAAAAAGCCTAGAGTGCCGTCGGCTTTGGCTTTAACACATGCACACACAGCGGTGCTCAAACACTTGTGTACATTGCAAAGGGAGGGCTCCTAATGAGTGAATGAAAATTGGTTTCGTGGTTTTTATGGTTGGAAAATGTCAAATCCCACTTTTGAGCTTCCACGCCTGTCACAGGAGACAGAAGATCAACGTTTTTGCTTTGATCTCCAGGTGTTTCCACCTGGATCTGATGCACGTTCAGAAGACCACCATTTGGCTGGAACCCACCCATTTTTCTTGTGAGCAAAAGTATTGGACCAAGTGACCGTGACGTGCGTTCTGCTGCCCAAGTCTGTCCTGTTACGTAGACTGTTCAAACATTAAACAGCGCTAATTAGTAAGAAGATCAGGGAGGTCAGGCTGTAGTTTGCTACAGAAGTACAGAGACAAGCCTCCGAAATTCAAGGACAGTTTTATAGACTGTTAAGACACACATTTACTTTTATCAGTGTGACGGAAAGACTATGTGAGTCGACGAGGAGTTAAAGGGAAAGGGATCAGATCGTCCAGCAGTTCTTATGGGATCCTCTTAGTATTCGTTTTAAAATATCCTCTTATTGTTGTGAGTAATAATTGTATTGTTTTTAGGTGACAGGGCTCGCCAATGAATCGAAAATTAATCAAAATGTACATTCAGATTTTTAAAAAAGTGTGCCCCCTTAAAAATGAGTAGTCATGTGACTCTGCCCCATCCTGTCCTCAACATGGAAACAATAAAAAAAAAATGGATATTCACTTTTTATTTAGAAAAATATCATATTATAATAATTATATAAGGATATATGGTACAAAAAAAGAATTAAAAAAAACCTCCAAAAATGTGCATTATATTTTATTCTTCAAGCACCTTGTATAGATTCTATATATTGGGTGTGATTTAATGTTTAATCTGCTTTACTTTACTATAGAATAGTGACATTTTTCACATTCCTGACCCATGCTGAGTGAGTAAGGGAGAGGAGAATCACAACAATTTAGAGACATGTTTAGGCTCAAACAGAGGTGTGTGTGTGTGTGTGTGTGTGTGTGTGTGTGTGTGAGAGTGAGAGAGACACGGTTGTGCAACATGGGGAGAAAAACACATTGTTAAACACAGTGTTACTCCTTTCATTCAGGTGGGGTGTTACATTCCTGTTTTATTGTTTACCTACCAAAATTTGGATTCTCCGTATGAAAAGGTGGCACCAAATAAAGTGCTGTTTAATCCATTTGGCATTTGGAAATAAACTGATAATACCCCTTAAGTCAGTAGTCACTCTCCTACTATACAGTGACCGGCCACTTTATTAAGTACACCTTGCCAGTGGGAGCTTGGACCACCTGTTCCATCAGGACTACCTTAATCCGTCATGGTACAGATTTAATAAGATCCAGGAATCGTTCCTCAGAGATGCTGTGAAAGCTTTTACGGTGCAGATTTGTCGGCTGCACATCCGTGATGTTAGAAATGCACGATTTCCGTTTGGTTGGTACAGATATGTAAATGATTACAGGTGTGTAATTATGAGTCTTGCATAAGTGCGTCCCTTGCTGCGCCCGAGGCGTGTCTCTCACCAAGAGGTACACTACCCAAAAGAGCCTTTTTAAAGCAACAGGGAAGCACTTTTACCTTCTCTTATGGTAAGATCCACTGACTTATCAGGCCACAACTGTAAACGTTTACATGTTTGCCCGAGACAGAACTGCAGTGAGTCTCTGGTGGGTGCACATGATTTTAATAAAGGTGCTAATGAGAAAGTTTTAGTGGATGTTAAATGTTTAGCTAATGTACTGGTGCTATTCGATCCCTCTGACACACATTATCCAGAGCTGGTGCTGTGACTCATCGAGCAAGTTCCTGCCCATAATAAACACAGGGCCCGGTCGTCTTATATCCCACAATAATCACATGTGGCATGTCACATATACTGACAACAAACGCTTTTGGTTACTGTAAAGATGCTAATGCTGTGTGGGCTAAGAATGAAGACTCAAAGCTCTGTTTATTGGTTAAAAAAAAGAAAACGATGATTTCACTTTAGTTACCGAGTGTGTCATCTGTTAAGCAGGTTCTGAGTCATCGCAAATCCAAGGTTTTTCACCCACACAGAATGGATTGGCCTGGTAAATACCTGATCCTATGTTTTGGTCAACGTCAGTACTAAGCAGGAAGAGATTTTTCCCATAATTCAATACTGCTCACTGTTAAAGAAAAGTACCCCTGTAATACCAGGGACTCCTGTCAAATTGTGCATGTTCTGTTCTTATTATTTATTGCATATACAGTCGAATCCGGTTAATCGGACCACAAACAAGAACTGCTGTTGCTTACGAACTTTGTTCATTGAAAAATAAATTTGTAACCAAGTTTTTGGAAACGATCTACAACACAATGTATAGGTACTCAGCA
>JAVSBV010011212.1:0-12535 GCA_033117975.1 Parotocinclus spilosoma
ATACTGCACTAATTACCATATATATATATATAAATGTATATATATATATATATATTCTGCACTGATTACCTGTATAAAAGACACCTGCCCACACACTCGTTCAAATCATAGGCCAACTTCTCTACCATGCCGAAGTCCAAGGAGCTGTCTAAGGCAACCAGGGACAAAATTGTAGACCTGCACAGTGCTGGTATGGGCTACAGGACAATAGGCAAGCAGATGTAGTCACAATTAAAAGACATAGAAGAAACACAAGATGACTGTACATATTTGACTCTTGCTCCATGCAAGATCTCACCTCGTGGGTTAAGGATGATTCTGAGAAAAATCAGGAATCAGACCAGAACTACATGAGAGGACCTGGTCAATGACCTGAAGAGAGCTTGGACCACAGTCTCAAAGATGACCGTTAGTAACACACCACACCATCATGGATTCAAATCCTGCAGGGCACACAAGGTCCTCCTGCTCACGCCAGCAAATTATCCAGGTCCATTTAAAGGTCACCACTGAACATCTGCATGATCCAAAGGAGGCATAGGGAAAGTTAATGTGGTCAGATTAGACCAGTATAGAACGTTTTGGTATGAACTCCACTCGCTGTGTTTAAAGGAAAAAGAAGAGATGATTCCTGACTGTAAAGTAAAAGCGTGGGTACATCATACTGAACCCAATCTTGAAAATCTTTGAAGGGAGCTGAAACTCAATGTTGCCCTGGATTTGGATCTGGAGAAGATCTGTATGGAGGAATGGTCCAAAAGCCCAGCTGCAGTATGTGCAAACTCGGTCAAGAACTAAAGGAAACATCTGACCTCAATCAAAGGTTTCTGTACCAAATATTAAGTTCTGATTTTCTATTGTATCAAATACTTATTTTGTGCAATTAAATGCTAATTCATTATTTAATAATCTTGCACTGTGCTTTTTGTTTTTTTGTTTTTTAGATTCTGTCTCACACAGTTGAAGTTTACCTGTAACAAAAATGATAGACCTTTCCATTCTTTGTAGGTGGGAAAACGTATTACTTATTACTTATAGTTAATTTCCTCACTGCGTATATCAAAAGTATATCCTCCTGAGAGCCAGAAGGAAAAGTTTTTTTTAATTTAAAAAATAATAATGTTGAGGTGGTAAAAAACGCATTGCAAAGAAAAAAATGCTACACCTTATTTTTATTTATTAGTTTTAGAGTAGTGGACATCAGGATTTCATTGTTCTCAATCATTAAACATTTAATTCAAATTAAACTTTTACTGTTGCTACTACAGATAATCCACTAGGGGGCAGAAATTGTGTAGTAGATCATATAAAAAAATCTAGTTTTTCACGTTTGTGTAGCAGTGGTCACAGAAATGCATTTATCAAATACAATCCAATGGGGTTAAAGGGTTTTAATATTTCCCGAAGTTGAAACCTTCCCTTTAGTTTACATAAATTTAACGACATGATATTTGCATCAACAACGGTAAATAACGGTTTCAATCCCAGTCTGCCTGGAGAAGCATTTGACTAAGTGTAAATGCACGTGATTGCAAGATACAATCCATATACAAGACGCATAAAAGGTGTACACTGACTTTTTGACCTGACTGTATTTGGGCAAAAGTGTTAATATGCTGCTCACAAAATTAGGGGATACTTAAAAATGAAATGTCCCATAATGAAACATCCCCTATTTATGTGAGCTGTGTAGTTTAAGAACAGCTCACACAGAAAAATGAAGGAAAATGAACCTACTATGCATACTACAAATACTAAACCTTACCAAAAGCAGTACAAAGTATGCAGTATGCAACAGAAAGGTTATTTTAGTAGCTACATCAACACACCCAGATGACATATTAATCATTATGTTTGTGTAATTTTTTTGTGAAATACTGAAGCAATTATGACACCTAGCTCCAATTTAGAGAGTATTAGTATTAGTATTTTAGTCTACTAAATACAAATTAGATTACATAAATCATTAGATCTCATTCATACTCTTCACTTTGGAGTGCATTAACCTACTTTTACAAATCACATTAAATAAACTGATAAAACTTTCTGGTTCTGTTTCATTCTGCTTTATATGAGCATAAGTGATTGTGTAGACAGTAAAATAATGAAAAATGGATAAATACTTATAATTAAATGGCAGCATGTGAATTTTAGCTGCCCATGTAGCCTCCAGTTATGTTTCACCTACAAGGAAAACCATAGCAATCTTTAAATGGTTAAAGAAGTAAGTTATAAATAAGTTTATGGTTATATTTGGACAATTAGCTTAATATGACAGTGAAATTTTAACATTTAATCAAATTGCAGTGATTATGTACAAATAAATAAAAAAGACATCAATGTATACTTAATTTATTGACAATGGAAATTATATAAATAGTTGTTTTACCAAACCAAAAGTGGCACAATTATTGGCACCTATGCATAAATTTTGCTAAAATTGTAGCTACATAGCAAATAATAC
The DNA here is from genome assembly GCA_033117975.1 of Parotocinclus spilosoma. Lineage (NCBI taxonomy): Eukaryota > Metazoa > Chordata > Actinopteri > Siluriformes > Loricariidae > Parotocinclus > Parotocinclus spilosoma. Next base: position 2,465 of record JAVSBV010011212.1, read on the forward strand.
AAGACCAAATTCCAGATTTTTATGGCCCAGGGGTCCTTCTCCTGAATAGCTCAGTAGATCAGATGTGTGCATTTGTTTTCTGTTTTTTTCTGTAGGACTGTTGTAGTCTAGTGGTTGAGGTAGGTGTCCACTGTTGGGACCTTGAGCAAAGCCCATAACCCACAATTACTTGGATTGTAAAAAAGTATCAGTTGTAAGTCTCTCTGGATAAGGCCATGTAAATTATGTAAATGTAAATAGCCTTGTCAGCTGCTACCGCAGGCTTTCAGTAGGGGTTGGATAAAGGTTGTGGGATGGTTGTGCAAAAGAGGCAGCCACAGTTTAATTTGCTAGCCCATCACCACAGAATTTAACCATTGCCTTTCAGCCGTCGTGTCTGATAGAGAGGAGTCCTGTCAAGATTTCAACCCTCATGACCCTCATCAAAAAAGGAATAAAAATCCTGTTACCATCTACAAAGTCCCCTTAATGTGTCTGGATTACACATTGGACGGTATATCCGCATTGACACCTATTGTACATTTTTTAAGCCATCAAGCTGGCCTACTGTGAGCTGACAGCATGAGCATACTTGCACAGTGGACAAAAATTGCAGCCAGAGCATGTGCTGACTTTTAAAACGCAGTGTAAGGGGAAAGCAACGCGCGACTAACTGCCCAAACAAGAACATAAACAGCGAGTTGATAATGTTTTGGATACCTCTACGCTTGCACTCACTTAAGCTGTAACTCGGCTTTAACTGGACAGCTGTAAAATGCTTCATGTCTTCTCAGCAACTTCTTTTCTCATGGGATTTCAGTTCCAAAAAGTTAGCAAAACTATGCAGGTTCTCAATGATTTGATATGCAGGACACTACACTCTGCTGAACTGAGTCCTGTTTTTCTGTGGATCTGGAACATACTCTTTCAATCTACATTGCTTGGTCATTTTTCAGTACTCGACAAGCCTTCTGGAACGAATTAATGGCCAAAAACTGAGGTGCTACTGTATAGAATTCAGCAATGAACAACTTTCTGGGTTACCCATTCATAAACCGATTTTAGATCCACAAATCTACAACCTCTGACACGTAACCCAGTGACAATTAAAAGACTTACTCAAAACAAGCCAGTCCAGCACAGAGCAGAGAGGCAGGGAGCTCCAAGGTTAGGCCAGCAAGTAGCAAGCAGGCGTTGAAGTCATTCTGCATGGTAGTCCTGGTAAAGCTAATATTTGTAAAATCTAGTTTAGTAAATTGCAGTGTTGCCTGGAGAATAACAGTAGTGAGTAAACTTCATTAATCTACAGAGGGTGAACTCCAGATGAGAGATAAATTGAGATTATTTATTTGGCTAGACATAGCAGTACGTAATGGGCTTTCAATGGTAGCAACACTGGTAATAGGGATCAATTTCTGGAAACTGCAATTTAAAGTCATATTAACAATAATGACAAACAGTGGTGGTTAGTAATGCCTAACAAATAATAATTCAACAAGCACAGACTGCCAAGCAGGTCACAACTCACTCAGCATAGAACCAATCCATCAGGTGGCACCAGGCCTATGGCCCATGATAAAGCATTTAGTACACATTCTGCAATCATACTGAAACAGCATCTGTCATCAGGTTTGGCTGAGACATGAAGCATAAAAATGAAAGCTTAAACCATGATTAGGAGTAAGTATACACAGTGCCAGCATATTTAGTGAAAGAAAAACACATAATAGTTCCCTAGAATGCTAAAGATTCTACCTTCTCCGGCCTCTGTTCCTCAGTACATCAGGGGATGTATTTATAAAGACCCTTAGTGCTAAGAGTAGCTCCTAGTGACACAATTCTAAGAAAAATCTTAAGCTTAAAAATCTTAACCTTATTTTCTTAGTAAATCAAAGTAAAGATAAAAGTTATTCATAAAGCATCTTAACCCTAAAAAAGATCTTAATATGAAAACTGTTAGGAGTTTGGTGGAGAACTTTTAGGAGGCTTAAGAGATCTCTCAAGCAAACGAGAAAACGGTGGAAAAAGGGCGAGATAAATAGCTAATAGAAGTGAGATAAACACTGCCAATCAAATTGTGCAGGAATAATGTTTGTGGTTGAACTTATTAGTGATGCGCTTACATCCACCAAGCGCAATAATGCTGTCAGAGCCGGCCCTGACCAATGTGGTGCCCTAGACGAGATTTTGGTTGGTGCCCTCTGCATCATCAATCATCGGGTTTATACACAGACACTGCAAAGCTTTCTGTTTTTGAGTTTTTTTTATTTTATTTTAGAACGAAAACAACAGTAAAACAGTAAAATCAGTATTAAGGAAACAAATAAAAAGTACATGAATTATAAATATAACAGTATAACAATAAATAAACATAAAGGTGTTGCACAAAAAAATTACAACTATTTTACATAAAATAGTGCAAAAAAAATAATTTAAAAAACAACAACTACCACCAGTGCAAATCAGTGCAATATGTCTACTGCAACATTGTTTTACAGCCTAATTCGCCTTGCCTTTTTTTAGAGCAAAGTCATCTATGATAGGAAAAAGCCGCTGTGAGGTCTCACAATTTATACTAATCATAGAAAGTCTACTAAGGCGTAGACCCATAGTAGATCTCAGGTATGTTTTAATGAGTTTGAGCCTAGAGAAGTCCCCAAGAGTGGCAGAGATTTTAAGAGATACCCACATATTTGGGTACATTTCTGCCAACTTTTTCTCATGATGGAAGGTCAAGAGCTCCATGCTTGTCATGTTTTTTAAGGCAAATGAGGAAAATTTTGCACTTCCATTGCAAGTTCCTTTCCATTAATATCTGGCTGTCCATAATGGGTCAGAGCAGTGCTCAGTGATTCACAGTGCTCTAGCGTCTCTTCGTTTGACATGTTGGAGAAGTTGAGGAGCACTTCAAATTTGTCATTAACATCTGTCAGATTTTGAAATCTCTCATGAAGAGATAGAGTGTCGTGTGTTGTTATTATAATAATTATTAATTTGACTAATATTATTAAACAATGAAGTTATGATGTGGACTTTGCTTGTTATCATATTTATTAATTGTTCATTTGTATAAAAAATTACCCTGGACAGACGGCGCTCCCTAGCATTTGTCTATAGTGCCTAATGTAAGGGCCGGCCCTGAATGAGAGAGAGAGAGAGAAAGAGAGAGAGGGAGAGAGAGAGTTAAATCCTTAAAACCTTTCAGAGTGTGAAGGAGAAAGAGACAAGTCCAGTGACCTGCACGCACCACCAACACACATACAAATACAATAAACTCACCATGAGCACACACACACACACACACACACTCATTGTTCATGTGACATTTCAATGTTACTGTTAACTTGTATTTTTGTTGTTGTTTGATTTTACTCGTCATCGTCATGCTAATAAAACCACTTTTTGATTTGAAAGTAAGAATAAGTGACAGGGGTGACAACCAATTGCTGGCCATGGTCGCAGAGGTCTGGCACCAACCCCTGAAAAACACAGCATGCAGGCACAAGCATATCCTGGCTGGGACACCGGTTTATTACTGAGGTCAAGTTATGTTGCTTTTTATTTATAAAAAATTTATATAAAAAACTCTGAAATTCCACTGGAAGCAGATTGTTTATTGCTGGCTGGATAAGAAAAGAACATGACCAGATATATTGATGTAAAATCTTACTCATATAAAAGGTAAACTTACCAATTGAGACAGAAAGAGAGAACGAGAAAGAGAAAGAGAGAATAAAAAAATATCTAAGCCCACTACTGTACTTAATCACTTGCCACCACTCCTGATGCCTTATGTGTCCATTCATACGTTACACATCTTTTATAATTGCTCACACCTTATCCTTGCTAACACTCAGAAAAGCCAACAAACTCTTGTAATTCCTCCACAGCACGTCTTACCAGTTCACCCAGTTTCGCATTTACATGTAGTTATTTGGTATACACTCTTACCATGAGTGACTTAAAACATCTGCAAACAGCTAAAAGTGCCATGTTGCAAGTACTCAATGATCTATTAGTATTCAGACTAAAAACTATATGCTATTATTGTCTTTAACAAGCTATGGGAACATATAATAAGCACTATAAACATCAAAGTCTAGTATTTCAGGCATGTTTTGATCTCTAAGAAGGATGGAACAGAACAGAAGCTCTAGAGCTGAAGATCTGATTTGGAATAAGTCTAAAGATGCCACAAATGAGAGGAAAGTTAGGAGAGGAGAATAAGTTTCTTTTGATTGTCACTGCAGGAGTTCATGTTTTAAGAACCAGTTCTAAGGGTAAGATACAAGATATTGACCAGAAAAAGGAGTTTCTGTAAGATTGGAAGTGCTTGGTAGAGTTCTTGATAAATATAACATCAAGGGTATTGCCTTTTTTCTTTGAGTTGGTACTGATGGTGTGTGAGACAGCTGTAAAAAGCTGAGATTGTGGATAACCATTGATGTGATGCTATAAGCATGGAGGTGATGTTCACCCAGTAGAACCAGAGGACTGTCATTTTCATGAAATGAGCTGAGCTGTAGCATGTAGCATAAATCATGGTGCATTTATATACTTTATATACAGTGCATTTGGAAAGTCTTCATCAGCCTTTTGCTTTTTAAATATTTTTTTATGTTCAGGACTTGTGCAGAAATAAACAAAAATCATGCTTCCCATCAATCTGACACTTGATGCCTCTTAATCAGAAAGTTTATTACAATTTTGCTCTGGGGGCTTCCTGGGTCTTGTAATCATTTTAGAGACATTTCTAAACCATGATTGGAGTCTACCAGTTGATTGGACATGATTTGGAAAGACACAGACCTGTCTATATAGGGTCTCACAGCTAACAATGCAAGTCCACGAAACCAACCCACATGGCAGAAAGAACTTCATGCAGCGTGATCAGGCTACAAACAATTCTGCTGCACTGAAAGTTCACAAGAGCTTTCCCAATATCCTGGTTTTACCAACTACCAGGATTCTTCCTAGAGCTGGCCAATCCACCAAACTAAGTAATCGGGGATAGAGAGGTGACCAAGCATGTCCAAATAGTCCCTCTGGCTGAAAAGTGTGGCATTATACCCAAACACTGAGTAATGGGTTTGAAAACTGAATTTTTTAAAAAACTATTTGAGATTTTACCTTTCAGTGAGTTTAGATTTCTGTAATTGAATTTTCACTTGCTCATTGTGGGGTCATTTTATGCCTGTATATTATTATTCCCAATCTAACTTTCCGTTTTCTTTTTTGCATTTGTATCACAGCTAATGTTGGTATTGGATGGAAACCCCAAACCTTTTGTTTTATCTCCCTTCTCTGATCTGCTGGAGCCCAAGTGTTGTTTTGATATATTTGTCTATTTATTTCTATTTTGTACTGGCCATGGTCACAGGGGTTCGGCACCAACCCCTGAAGAACACAGCACGCAGGCACAAGCATGTCCTGGCTGGGACGCCGGATCATTACTGAGGTCAAGTTAAGATGCTTTTTATTTATATAAAAATCTCTGGAATTCCACTGGAAACAGGTTGTTGTTTGCTGGATGGATCAGAGAAGAACACAACCAGATATATGTGAATACATGTAAAATTACTTATATAAAAGGTAAGCTTACTAAATGCAACATAACCAAATAAAATATATATTTTAAAAGCACATTTCAGATAATCAGTCCCTGAATACCAAGCCCAGACTATAAAGTACCATGGCCGTTACTATTAAGCTCCTTAATTGGCATTTAATGTCAAAGATTATGTCATTATGTTTACCCTGAAAGTCTGCAGTATGTACGTGATAAGCCTTCAGCACAAGGGGTGTTATCTTAAAACATACTACTCACTGTTTGAAAGCAAATACTGTGCGACTTTCCAATCTGAATTTGGGGACAAAGTGTAATTAGAAAAAGCTTCTTGGATGATATATATAAAAAGGAAAAAGTAATACCTTATGCTCTCCTAAACATAAGCATAGCAACTATGTCATAGAATCTCAATTAAAATACGTTTTTGAGCTGTACATACAGTAGAAGAAATATATTGAATTTTACCTACATTATATTATTATTAAACAATGTAGGATATAACATTATATGTACATATGCATAAGTATAGTAGTGCTTGAAGTTTGGAAACCCGTTAGAATGTTCTGATTCTGCATATACACAACTTAAAAACCTCATTTTTAAATGTCCTAAAAATAAAATTATTCAAATTGTCAAAGTATAGCCCCAAATCAGAAAAAGTTGCATATACAAAAATCCATTGACTTTTATTTCATTTCAGACATTATAAACCTGTGATATTTTATGCTTGTTTTTTTTTCTGGTCAACTTAATTTAATGTATTAATGAACATCCTGACATTTTGTTCTGCAAACACATCTTCATGTGTGTAACAGTATGAGTTTATCATATCCAGATTCTCCACACATTCTCTGTAGATCATTGCAGATCCTCTGGTCACATTTGCTTCTCAGAGACACAACCTTTCCTGGATGCTGTATTAGTACCAAGTCATAATTAAAATCACCTGTTTGAATTCACATATTTATATGAGGTTTTTTTTATTCATTACTAGCTCAAAATCACCCTGTCCCAACTTCTTCTGGAATACATTGCAGGCATGGGAGGCAGGAACGTTATCAAATGAAATAATTTTAACCAGATAAAACATTAAAAGTTCATACTGTCATACTGTTCATACTGTCTGCAAAGTCAAAGTATGTAATATAAGAAACTGTGTATTTTTAGATTTATTTTCCATAGAGTCGCAACTTTTGATTGGTGGCTGAGGTTAATTGGGAGGTGAAATTAGAGTCGGACGTTTCCTTGAATCAGTAACATGGCAATCCCGTCTGACTTTCCATAGTGTTGTATTTAAAGAGCAGAGATCTGTCAGAATCTGATCCTCAAAAGGCATGTTTGTTGATGTGCCCCTTGGTACAAACAAAAGTGCTTTCTAAGAACCACAGTAAAAGATTTGTTGACGCTCAGCTGGTTGGAAAGGATTACAAAAGCCATCCCTAAATGAGCTTTTGGCCTCTACAAATTCACTGCCAGGCAGACTTTGTATAAATGGAGGAGATGGCATTGTTTGCCTAATCACTAACAAGGATCATTCCACAAGCAAGGACTATGACAGTTTGCAAGGTCACAAAGGAGCTCAGGAACATTCAAGCACCAGTTAATAAACAGCACACAGAACCATGGTGTATTAAGGTTTTTAGTTTAAGTCAAGTACTGACCTCTGCAACCATGAAAAAGAAAATATACAAGCCAGATTGGTGAAGATGATGATGATGGTAATCAAAGTTGTTCTGTTCATCAGCCCCCTTATTTTTTTCTTCTTACAGTACAGCGAGAATACAATTCATTGTAACAGGTAATACACACAATAAACGCAAGGGGTCAGCAGCGTCTAAAGTGTAAACGTGCTGCGTAACGCTGCACAAACTCACTGCTTAAGATGCTTTTTAAACAATTATTTCCATGAATTCATTTGAACAAGCAAACAGGATAGGATTTATTTGCTCACCAATTTTGAGTCACTGCCTCGCATTGTGTTAGATGACTATATGTGTAGGTTTGAGCTGCAATCACGTCTTGAGGTTTGGTAAATTATAGACTGAATGATATCAAATGGACTGGAAGGGTTGGAGGGACTAAAAGCGAACATAGGCAAAAACGGATTAACCCTAAAGTTTTTCCTATTTTTACATTCATTCATGATTAAAGCAAAGCATTTTCCCCGTGTTTATTGGTCTCTGTTTTTTCAGACCCCGTATGATTATTATTATTACTATATTTCTAAATTAAGGCAAACGTGTGTGCTTTAGTATATGTTATAAATAAAAAGTGAATTAAACATAAAGTGAATTAAAAACTCCCTAGAAAAAACCTAGGAATTCTAATGTTTTGAGTAGCACATAATACAAGGCTACTAAACATTAAGAATTGAGTTTTAACTTCAACTCTTGATTGAACGACAGAGGGCGCTCTAGGAACACCATGTCATTCCAAGTTTCTTGTATTTTCCCATTTCCCGTTCCACTGGGAGACGCAGTGGAGCTTTAATTCTACAAGCTTTATTCTAATAATAATAATAATAATAATAATAATAATAATAATAATAATAATAATCATCATCATCATCATCATAATAATAATACAAATAATAATAATACAAATACTACTACTACTACTACTACTAATAATAATAATAATAACATTATCTAAACTATTTGTTGTATTGTAGCACACAGACTTTATAGGGGCACAGCTGCAGAAAATAAACTGTTAAACACTAGCCTAAATAGATTTACAATAAAGTGGATATTACTCTTCGTTGGATGAGAAGTTAACAAATGAATACTAAAATATGTGATTAGGCTACGTGCATCTCATTTGGTTTAGGCTAATGCAACGGATGCTTCTACTAGTTTAAGAAATGCCTTTGCTTCTGTGATCAAACAGCATCTGTATTTTAGTTAGGTTATGGTTTTATATATGAGCTATCAGCCTTGTTGTCGGACTTCTTTCTGAATATTAGCTGTTCTCAATATTTCCAAGCAAATTAATGTCAAAATGTTAATAGACAAATAAAGTAAATAAAACGTAAACCTATATATATATATATTATATATACAATAATTTATTTATTGGTTTACTTTTTGTTTCGTTTATTTAATTTTTCCAATTAAATAAAAAAGCTTTAGTCGCTCAAGCTTATGAAAATATTTTGGGGCATAATGGGAACTGTTCCTGTATAGATTTGCTTGTGTCCTGTGTAGTCCTGTTCAGCAGTTTAGGATAAAACAGACTTTTCACCGACGTTACTGGTATAGTGAGACAGAGTAACATATCACTGCGGTACTTACCACAGGTAAACACATTGTTTATTCTTTTAATCGTCTGTTTACTTTATAATCTAATAAGTCAGCAAACTTACTGTAGCCTTGTAAATCAAGGACCATCTTTATTGTTTCATAAGCTGTAAGCAAAGCTATTCCGAGCTCGGCAACTTGCTTTTTATTGTCTTAATTAACCACGGTAAGAAACAAGATCGAATAAAATACACCATCAATTTGATTTTATTAAGTTATTAGGTTTTTAGGTTATTAGGTTATACTATATTTTACTAAGATGAATGCTATGGTTGAAATATGTTGCGTTATAAAGTTTCCAAAAAAACTCAAAATAACGTTTGCTGTTTAGAACAGTGGCTTTGTGATGTGTTAAAAATATTTATAGGACTGTAACTTCAGGTTTTTACTCATCATTGTTCTAAAATGTTTGAAAATGAAGGACTCTGGAGTCGATGTTGGTTGCAGTTCTTTGGTTATATGGATGACTAGAGGATTTCGGGGTGGGAAAGAGACGGGCACAAGGTCGCGATTAACAATGCTGGTGAGCACAAACAGCCTGAGGCCGAAGGGAAAAGTTCACGCACGGGTCCGTGGAAGGAGAAACTGGTGGAGCAGCAGCGCGAGTCCGCTAAAAGGATTAGAGAGTAGATAACGGTCCTGAGCTCACACTGAGGCCGGAACGCGTTTCTGCCCGCATCTTTTTTCCCCTCTGTAAAATAATTCCATTCATGAATTTAACTAAATAAAACTAGCGGGGTTAAATTGAATAAAAAACAACAACAACAACAACAAACAAGCAAAATATAAACAAAAACTTGGATCAGCATTTGTTGTACTAATATATGAACTAAATGACAAATACGCTCAGTATTTTATAAAATTGTATTTTAGATTGCTTAAATGTGATTTTAATCTAGCATAGAAGCATATAAATAGTAAACTACACTGTAGCTGCTATCTATTTTAATGTAATTTAGCGCGTACCTAAAAATATAGCTTTGTCTAAAATATTGTCTATTTGAAACTATTTCCGTACAAATAAAAATACAATAGCCATTTTAAAATAAAATGACATTTTTTACTGTAATTTAATTTGCAGCAGTATTACTGATATGTCTACTACCACATTTATATAAAATTTACATACTACTACTACCACCACCACTAATAATAATAATAATAATAATAATAATAATAATAATAATAATAATAATAATAATAATAATTATTATTATTATTATT
>JAVSBV010011223.1:0-12534 GCA_033117975.1 Parotocinclus spilosoma
TAAAAGTATGAGATTTAAGGGAAAACACAAAATTGTCTAGGTGACCCCAAACTTTTGAACGGTAGTGTAAATGTCATACACAGTACTGTGTAAAAAATCTTAGGCCACCATTAGACTATTACCATTTTTAGCAATTGTTTTTATATGCATTAGTATGCATAACTAAAAAGAGAAAAACAGTGTATATACGCTACAGTGAAGAGTGTTTAGTGTGACCTTCTCTTATACTTGAGTAATAGCAGGATATTTCCGCTTTATCTGGATAGGTTACCTTTCTTTTCCTAAGAATTCCTTAGAAGCTTGATCAGGAATGGTCTTTTGGAGGGGTGGTAGCCAAGAAACCCATTTTTTATTTTTTTCAGAAGGGGAACAGGGTGAAAAGGCTAAGATATACTAAAGCTCACAAAGATTGCAATGAATATCAGTTGAAAACAGTATTATGTGGTGACAAGTTTTTTGGGTTCATTTATCTACAGTATGTTTTATATATATATACCGTATGTTATATATATATATGTTGTTGTCAGGAGTTATTCATTTATTTATTAGTGGTCCTGAATTAATGAATAAACGACATTTTGTGTGAGGCACAGTCTGGCTTCTTATTGTGGAAAGTGCAGACATTGCAGTAAGTTTAGTCACGCCGTTATCTTTTCCTTTATAAAGTGCCCTGTGTTCTCATCCAATGTAACAGACCAATTATACCTTCAGACCTTGCTGATGATTTTCCTATGAATAACTGTGCTTCCCCCTCCCTTGTACTTCCTTAGCTATAGCCCAAAGTCTAAGATGGCTGCTGAATGTCCCCAAACACCTGATGCGAAGGAGATCTATAGGAAAGCCGATCAGTTGACAGATGAGGTAATGATATCAAAATATGTTAGCAAAAACAAATGAATGTCATAAATGGATTAATATTTACAGTGATTGGCTATTTATAGGCATTCTAGGTGCTCTCACTTGGTCCTTTAATCATCACCTTTGATGCTTTTTTTAACAAATATTTTTTCATAAAAATAAAATTCATTTAAATAAATTGCAGCACATAAGTGTTCAGTGAGTTGTTGGGGTAGAAATATTGGATAAAAATCAGCAACAACTTTCGTGAACTGGTAGAACTAAGTGCACTATGATCACATTACCACCCATATATGGCTCATGGCCAAAGGTATGTGGGCATACTTTATTAAATCTCTTGCCTAAAGCTACATCAAATCTTTCTGGCAGTAAACCAGAGCTTGTGACAAGCGCAATGATTTGCAGAATGATGTTGCCACAGCCAGTAAGTGCCACTATTGAAATGGAAACCTCTAACCACAAGATCAGAAGATGAGACCTGAGTGCTGAAGCACAGAGCACAAAACAATCATCTGTTCTCAACACTGAGTTACAAACTGCAACTGCATATCGAACATTAGCAACATAATTGGTTACCAGGAATACAAGCCTCAGATTCACAAGTAAAAGCTGGGATATCACAGTGTCATTGGACTCATTGGAGCAGTGGAATTGTCCTCCGATGTGTGTGCCCTACGATGGATTGGCGCCCCATCTGGGGTTGTTCCTGCCCTTGCGCCCAGAGTTGCCGGGTGGGCACCGGAAGTGGAATAAGCGGAAAAGATAATGAATAAATGAATAAATAAATGAATAGTCTGCAATAGTAGAACTGATCAAATGGATGCTGAGTGTAGAAACAAGCAGGTGTGCTTAAAAGTGGTCCAAGTATATGCTCTTTATATGCTCTGTGTAATAATCATGATTTTGGAATCATCATGATTTTGAAAGCAAGCACATACAGTATGAATGTGATATTTAAGTGTCCACAAACATTTGACCGCTTAGTGTATTTCTAGCCATTTAGAATGGTCAACAAGATATGGCATTCTATTACATGCTTATCTAACTGGCATTAAAAAATATATAAAAATATCCAATACCTAATTGAAAACTACGGAAAACATTAAACATATTTTACTGCTACTTCTCTGGAGTGCCATAAATGGATTTTGTACTAAATGATTTTGAGATAAGTGTGCATCCATGTCACACTCATTAGTGCACAGTCTAGCAGAAATGACATCACCTCTGCCGGTCGATTAAGTAAAGGTTACTGCAAGCCTGGTCTATTCCCCAGTCAACTGCTCAGCAGGGAAAAGTACACATGCACCATAATCTCCTGCATGAACTCTTCTAGCCTGTGAGCCTTGATGCATAGAAATGCATAAACCTGCTCATGATTATTAGCTACTTTCATCAATTTCCAACAGTTTATGAAATCAGAAGCCATTTATTATGTTCTAACTTGCTGTCTCTGTTGTCTTCTGCCACTTCTAGTCATTAGAGATCACCAGAAACATGAAGATTCTTTTAGAAGAGGTGAGAGTCTACTTCACTGTCCTTAAAATTGCATCTATATAACATTACAACCCATTATTGTGAGATCATCCCAATGCATTGTCTATAGTGATTACCTTCACTCAAAGGTATAATGAATAAGGCTTTGTAAAACAGCATTTTCATTCTGTGTCTCTAAATCTATTAGAAATGCCAGTTTATGTCTCCAGACACGTTGCCATAATGTTTTTTTGTTGTTGTTTTCTATTAAATAGCTCATTAGTACTGGCGGCTAGACAAAAAACAGTGCCACACAGCGTAAAAGAGCACCTGTGATGTGCACACACAAAGCACAAGCAGAGACAGACACACACACACACACACAATTTATTATAATGAGTAACGAGCCCACATAATATGAAATTAGATAAGCTGCTTATTTCCCTACATTACAGTCTGGCCATTCATCGTTTATTAACTACTACAGTTTCATGTTAATCCTGTATTTTATCACTAACATTTATTTAAAGGCCATCTATATTGCCTGATAATCAGCATTGTATCATTGCTGAGTATAATATGAATTCATACTAGATTCTATTTTCTGTTTTCAAAAGAGCAAAGACGCAGGGATCAGAACACTGGTCATGCTTGATGAACAAGGCGGTAATTACATTATGTCCTGTCTATGCAAATCATTATGGGTTTGTTATGGGTATACTTATTTCTTATCATATTACTGTTATCATATCACAGTCATATCACTGGTTAATGCAGCTTTCATCTTGGTATTATTATAAGTGCTATATGATTGTCATTATGTTATACAACATGATAAAAATATCTACACAATCCAATCACCACCCGACACACATACACACACACACAGCACCACTACCGGTTTTTATCACTTACACAACCTTAATGTTTCTGTGACCATTTTCCTTATACATGCTTAACACTGTGAACTCTCCATATCAGAGCAACTGGAACGGATTGAAGAAGGTCTGGACCAGATTAATCAGGATATGAGGGAAGCTGAGAAAAATCTCACAGACCTTGGCAAATGCTGTGGACTGTGTTCATGTGAGAAGTATGTACTCCTGGTTGAGGGCCTGTTCTCAGATGTATGCCTGTGTGATAACGTGCACTTTCCTTTACGATTTTACATTACATTTTAGTCAGTAGTATTTGACTCTTGATTCTATTTGGGTTTTGTCAAGGAAGAAGTTGTAGTTCAGTTATAGAGAATATATTTATACATAAGTTGTTTTGGAATAACAGGTCAAACATGAACAATTGTGATTTAGTTAATATTTAATGCATCAAATGTATAATTATTTTGAACTTAAAATATTTAAAATATTTAGAAACTAAATTAAAATCAGATGCAATGTTGTGTTCATTACTTCATCTTGGATATCACATTGGCAAAGGATAGCTTATTTGGTATTATAAGAACATGAAGTTTAAATTGTGATATGGTAAGACCAGGTATGGTTGTAACACTGCAGTAGCTGAGAGACCAGGTGTACTGTGATCTTCCAAGTCTAGGTTATTTGCAACTCAAAGCCAAAAGAAGTGTGGGTAAAATGTACCTTACATAGCCTCTGGGCCCACTAAGCCTGCTCTTCAGGTCTACCAACATTCATTTGTCACAATTGTAACAGTGATTAAGAATATATGCATATGAACACATACTAACATTGGACATACATGCTCTTGCTCATGCTCTTTGCAAATTACACTGTAGGCTAGTGTTCATTAAGCATGCATACTGTTACAAAAGATTGTTTTAGTTTGTTCTAGCAAACTATTTTATACTAATTCATACACACACATAAACACACACACTCCAGAGTCAAACAGAAAGTGGATTTGAGAGAGAGAATTTGTTCTGAATTGGTCTTCTAATTCCATAAACATCTTTTGAAGCATCCCAGTTAGTATATATTCCTGGAGAAAATAAAGTTCAGTTTAGGCACAGATGACTCCGTTATGGCAATGACAAGTGTATTGTTAACTAAATTTAGTCAAACTGTTGCCAGGTTCAATAAAAGTTTACCATGGCATTCAGACTATGGCCCAGATATACTGCTCACAAGCATTTCAAAATGAAATATCCCATAATGAAACATCTCTTAATTTTTGTGAACAGTGTATAATCTATCATCGGTAATGTGAGCCTGGTACTTGTAGAGAGATTCAGGTTCATCACCATCATTCCATGGCAGTATGTGTGCCTAGGACAAAGGTAAGTGTGGCCCAGAACTGTGCCATCACCCATTTACTATCAGGGATATCACATGGTGTGGAATGTTTTCAGTGTTACCACTTACCCATGTCTTACAACCTACCCAAGTTGTAACTTAGAACATCCCTAATGATGTCTGTGATATTCTTTTAGATGTTTTAATTGGTGTCCTTCATATACAACAAATGTACAGTGGGTACTTTAAATAAAACATTGAGAAATCTAGCTTGAAGATTCAAGTGCTGGAATAAAGTATTATAACTATGCCTGGTCTTCCCGCTCAGCTCTGAATAACTCGCATTCAATAATCAACTGTTTATACATACGTTTATATGCTGATATGTTAAATGTTTAGCTTTATACCCCATTTATGGATGTTCCTGATACCAGATGTGTGTACAGGTGTGACAGCAATAAGAGCAGTCAGTAATGTGGCATATAAATTATTTGTAAAGTTTTGATTTTATTGAGTTGCTCTGTCGGAGTTGTGAATTTTTAAACTCGCTTAATAGAAAAACTGAAGACACCTTCTTAAAAAAAGTGCCATTTGAACAGAAGTTATAGCTTAAGGGATGAGTATTCCAGGGAAATATGATATATTAACTACATTGTCATTTCTAAATGTTTCAGGTTAATGAACTTTGAGGCCAGTGGAGCTTATAAAAAGGTGTGGGGTAATAATCAGGATTGTGTGGTATCTAGTCAGCCCCCATCTCGTGTGATGGATGAAAGAGAGAAAATGACAATGAGTGGTGGATATATCAGAAGGTCTGACCAGTTTTACACATTAGTTCATTACCACAAACTGCAACAACAGTGATTAATGTTTTAATTTGTTTGTATTGTGTGGAATTCAGAGTGACAAATGATCCACGAGAGGATGAGATGGAGGAAAACCTGGCACACGTGGGCAGCATTCTCGGCAATTTGAGAAGTATGGCACTTGACATGCGCAATGAAATTGATACTCAAAATGTGCAGACTGAGCGTATAAAGTCAAAGGTCTGTCATTTTTGGTTGTTACATTTCTAATTATTTTAATTATCTTAATGAACCTTAATGAATACAACAAGGTTGAACCCTAGAATTTGTCCTTATCTCTTCCTTTTGCAGGTTACTGTAAATGAGCATCGCATCAACGAGGCCAATCAGAGGGCTAACAAGTTAATAGCGAGGTAAACACCATGGCCAAATGAGGGATTGTTAAGCAAGTTTAAGCTAATCTGAAACACAAAATACAACCTGAAACCTTTTTTTACTATTATAACACTTTGTGTAGATCATGTAATTGTAAGACATTGTTAATTTATTTTTCATTAATAATTCTCCAGTGTAAGTTTCAGCTGCATTGTAAAGAGTCTCACTGTTGTAATTCATTTTATGTCCTAATTAATAGATTTTAGGAGGATCAAATTCTAAGATATGTAAACACTAACTGTGTTCCTAAACTTGTAGTGTGGTTATCTTAGTAGTTTTTGTGTTTCTTTATCAGTGTATTCACAAACAGCACTATTGGAAATTTATGTTAACAAAAGTTATTTTTGAAAAAACATGGAACACATTTTTATTATTGTTTTACATTGCATTTGTTGTATTTTACATGTAATAAATATGATTAATTGCAAATCATGGCAAACAATTGATTATTAATGTTATTCTCTAATGTTGTAATTACTTGCATATACCATCATTACATTCACAGTTACATTTGATCCAATAACCCCATCTTGGTGAGTTATTTTTTGTCAGTAACTGTATAAAAGTTTAATGTGAAACCTTGTCTGTTGTTGAAGCTTCATTTTAAAACAATAACCATATTAACCATATATATTAAAAAAAACATTAATTTTGTTTTTTTAGCAAAGCTTTTTATGTTTTCATTAAATTGTGCAGAACAAATTGCATACCACCGTACATTTTCTCTTTTCTTTTAAAGAAACATGTTTGTCATAATATGGTAATTATCATTCATTCATTTTCGAATTCTGGCAAGGGATGTAGGAGTGCCTAAGCATAATCAATTCACTTAAGGTTTAATTGTCTGCATGTCTGTCACCTGAAGTAAACCCACGCAGACACAGGGAGGAGATACAGACCTCTCCACCTGGGACCAAACTCAGGACCATCTCGCTTTAAGGCAACAGTTCTGATAATGAAAATGGTAATTACCTGAAATTAGTACTGTCTTTGCACCCAATAATTATGATTTAATTCTACCAGTGTCACTTAAGTTTTTGTCATTTGTCATTGTTTTATTTCTAATTATTGTTTATTTTTAAAGTATTGGGGGGAGGTCCACGCCATTATGTTGGAGCCAAAAATATTGATTAAAATTCTGTCAGGTGTCAATCACAAGACTGCTGGACATTCTGATGTCCCATGGCTGTCAGTGTGTTTTGACAGTCTTGGGTGACCATACACACTACTGAACAGTCAATGTGTGGCACTATTATCCAGTTTGACATGCTTCTGTTCACCTCTATGAATACTTGCTACTCAATCACAATAATTGAGTTTTCATCTCATTTGCATAATCAAACAACTTTCTCTGACTTTTTATTTGCTTTTCTGGTGCTCCTGTATTATGAAATAAAATTGAATGCATCTTTTTTAATTGCTTCATATTCATTTTGAAATATCCCCTAATTTTTGTGAGCGGTGTATATTAAGCTACGTTAAGCTTTGTCCACGTGCAGTGTTTTAGACTTTGCCACACTACGGTTTATTGTATACCGAAACGTTAGTGTTTTGTTTTTTTTTAATCATAAAACAATAGTCCTACAACAGCATGATCTCTGAGGTGAACAGAGTGTTATGCATTACGAAAGCACAACCCTCTCGTTCGTTAATTACGCAAAAAAAAACAGTAGGGCGGAGACTTGCTATGCACTAACAACTTTGGAGAGCACTTCCGGTGTGTTTAACGTGTTTAGTACTAGGTAATGCATACTATTGCATACTATTTATAAGAAATAGCACTGATTGTGTGATTTAAGGCACGAGTACAAAACAGCACAACTGTAAATACTCTTATTATGATTCCATACAGTTTGGCAATAATAGCATAAAGCGCAGCGTGATTGTACGCAGTAACACAGGGGGGCGCTGTTATTTTTCGCCGCTAAATGTGCGTACTAAGCGTAAAAATGACGTAGCTAGCCGAGTGCGCAGAGACACGGGGGTGTTCCCAAGTTTTGGGAGATGAACCTGTACCAGCGCTTTCGTTGATTTCCTGAGTTAGGACAGCCTCGACGCGCGTGTGTAGGTAATTAAAAATGATCATGTGCTACGGCTGAAAGGTCGCGTTTAAAATTCGCGGGAAGAGAGAAGCTTCGTTGTTGCATAAAAGCTGAACAGGCGCTAGCAGCCGCCGCCTAAAGATACACAACTACATACGTAGCCCCAACGGCACCTAGCTTACATGTTTGTGTGTACCCATTAATCATTTACTCTCAGCTTCCTCATGTCACTGTGTCTTCTTCTATAACTGTGACTGAATTATTTTCTGGAGCAGAACGATATGGAAGCTTCGCAGTGATGCTGTTTGTCTGAACGTCCGTGTATTTTCCCGAGTAGTCGCTGGCTAGCTAACAAAACAAAAGAAGCCGGAAGAGTGAGTGAGTGAGTGAGTGAGTGTGTGTGTGTGTGTGTGTGCAAATTACAATGAGATCAGCAACCCAATTAAAGCAAAATGAGCCATTAAAACTTCTCGCAGCGGGCTTCTTATTCCAGAGAAAACTGTCCTTTTAGGGATGACTCTATATTAAGTCAACATTAAACTGTCAAATATTGCATTTAAATAAAATAATTTGTCTGCTGATTATCCAGTAAATGTTATTGTAGAAAAAAACCTTACAGTGCATGCAGTTGTGGGTCTTTCTCATGGACCCAATAGTGACAGCTTGGCAGAGGTGAGATTTGAACCCAGTGCCTTCTGATACATAGTGCAGTGCCCAAACCAATGGGTTTGAAGTGTTAGTGGAAATGTAATCTGACTAGACTGTTCTGTCTGTGTTTTTAGATGCCTCTCTATTTTAGTTTGCATTTCCAAGACCTTAATTGAGTTAAAAGTGAAACAGCTGTGTTGCAGATTTTTTTTTTTATATAGATAACTATGCCAGGCCACAATGTCATGTTAAGTGCAACGTTTAATTAACATTTGTTTTAATGTGAAAGCCTCTGTCATTGCTGCATAGCTATAGGATCTGTATGATTTAGTTCAGCTCCTGCTTTTTCCCTGAAAAGGGGTAAAGGTTTGAACCAGTGTGGATAAATTTGCTTTATTTACAAAAGTGTTGAGAAACACCTCTTGCTCACTGATTTTGGGCATTGTAGAGCCAGCTAAATTTCTTAAATTTGTTTCATTTAATTCCTTCTAGATATTCCACAATCAACCGTGAGTGGTATTATTTCAAACTGGAGCGGTTTAGGAGGCGCAGCAGCTCAACCACAAATGCACAGACCACATAAAATTAAAGGGCAAAGCAAGGTTCATGAAGGCCTGGTTAAATGGGTTTTCTGTGGAAGAGCCTTAAATGTTATAAGGAAGAAACCTTGGGAGGACCAAGAATCAAATGCTTAAATGTAAGCATTTAACAAATTCAACTAGTCAAATATGTTTGTACTAATAACATATTTATTACAAATAACAAAAAATATGCATGTTGGCATTATTTCATTTAAGTAGTTTGAGGATCTTGAGTCCACAGCTGAAAAGTCTTTAGTGGCACGTTGTGTTAACCCCAAACAACAGAGGAAGGTTACTGCCCTAGGCTGGAGCTGATGATCGAAAGATTTGGAGTGGCACTGAAGCAGAGGAACATATTGGTGTGTGGGGCTAGGACTATTACCAGACATAAAACTGGCCTCATCGCTATTTCACACCTTTTTGATAAACTAGAAAGGTATTTGCAAGTGAAGCTTTCTGGTCCATTATCAGTGCCTGAGCTCACAAATGCTCTACTGGATGAATGGGCAAACATACAGACACTGTCCCACAGACAGAATCTTGTAGAAAGTCTTCCTATAAAAAAGTGAAAGTTAAAATGTTGGATTTTGATGCCGAAACGGCAACATAGCTCGCTATGTGCTGCATAGAATGCAAGTTTGGATGGACGTTTTATATATTTTTATTTTTTAATTCCTCACAGCACTGTGCACAGGAGGACAGTTGGCCAGCAGGCAACAGGAAATTGTGTGGACACTCAAGGCCACTGATTGCCTTCTTTTCACCTCCATAAATGTACTGCTTTATCTCCTAAAAATTAGGGGATATTTAATTATGGGATATTTTATTTTGAAGTCTCCCCTAAATATATGAGCAGTATATGTTCATGGAGGAAAATAATCCGATATTTGTTTGACATTTTGGGAAACTTTATACCAAGTCCTCTAACCTAGCAGAACTTGTGCATGCCTGTTTTGTTTAGTATAATTGGAAAATATTACCAGGGAAGCATTAGCATTTTGTTTAGCATCTGAATCTGGTTGAGTTCAAATGATTTGTGATATGATTAGCATTTGTCATATCAGCACTAACAATACATTTTATGTATTTAAACTTTAGTTTAAACTTGTTACTTAGGCAATGCACTTTAATTCCGACATAATTTATTTGTAATTCCGCAATTATGAATGACCAAATTCATCTCAGTTAAGGCCTTTAAAATGTGTAACTGCTTTGTTGAATAGTATTCATTGTTTAGAGTTTGGGTTATTGTAGTATTATCAGATTATATTTTAAGTGTGCCATATAGACAACACTGAGATGACGCTAAACAGAAAGAGAGAAGAAAAGTAAAAGTGCTAAGTTAGATGTAAGAGAGTGATAGTGAATGTAGAATTTTCTGCAGAGACTTACTACATAAAGTATTCCTTCCTTATAGGTCCTTGGCTTTGTGAGTAGGTGATTGTGGAGGAAAATGTCCAGCCACCCCTACTCGTACCCTGAATCAGATGGTGTCTTGGTTAATTTTAAGAAAAGGAAGTCACGTTTTACATTTCCAGAAGTACAACTCCTGTTGTCTGAGGTGAGGAAAAATCGCCACATACTGGTTGGTAAGTATGAACATTTATTCTTATGTCATTATTTGCTTACGTTAAACACTTGCTCTAGGGCAGTTTGGAGAGATCAGTTAACCTATTGAATGTTTTTTTTTTTTTTTTTACTGTGGTAGGAAACCAGAGAACCCATCCACAGTCCAAAGACTGCTATGCATTACAGCTGCAACAAATTAATATTTTGATAGCTGAATAATTTGTTGATTATTAAAATCAAGGTTGTTTTATACATTTGCTAACTAACTCTATATGCAAAGCTGTATTCTTATTGAAAATGAATCAACATATCAGGCAAAAATATTCTATACCCAACTCATTGCAGACTTATGACTGAAACCACATATCTTAAGCTCAACAACAAAGGAAATCTCCAAATACAATAACCCTAAATACTGTGAATGACCGAACCAAATCAGTACAGTCGATTCCGGTTAATGGGACCAGCCGCTTATTCGGACCAAATACTAAAGTACAGAAACAAATCCTATTATATACGTGAAATGTTATTTGGTTATTTGGACCAAAATTCCGCTTAATCGGACCAAAGGACTGAAGAAACTCTTTGTCTCTGGCATCACTACCCAAAAACTCCCGAGTTTTCCCCCAGCCCTCTACTGCCACCTACTGCCACTCTTTGCCTAACATTTCGGTTTACTTAAAAAAAAGCCAAAAGTCGCCACTTAGCCACTGCAAAAGCGCATCAAATCACACTGAATAAGTTCTTCAAACGTTGACTGTAATTAAGTAAGAACTTGTTTATATAGTGTAGATAGTTTCGAAAAACTAGTTTGCAAATGTATTTTTCAATGAACAAAGTTTGTAAGCAAAAGTAGTTCTTGTTTGTACGTTCTCTATACGTGTAAATCGCACAATAAAGGTTTAATAAACATTTAATATGTTATATAGCACGTCCCGTCTTGTAACATGGGGCATATGTTTGTTTAATTCGGACCAGCTAGTTATTAGGGCCAAAACAATCAAGTCCCCATGTGGTCCCATTAACCGGAATCGACTGCATTTCCAAAACTTGAGGTTGTGGTGATCTTGTACCTTATGCACAGTTCAGCTTGAATCATTCTATGTAAACCATTTAAATCATTATTAAGCTACCCAGTACGGTCGATTAACTACCCCTCGCAGAGAACTACTGTTTGAGTGTTTGCCAACGTTTCCCCATGTTTCCCAAATTTGAACGCACACATAGCCTCAACATTATGACAGTGATGCAAGATTCAAAATTGTAAACATTATTTGGAACGTGAACAGTTTTCTTGTGTCCAACTTCATTAACGATTCAAGAGAACGTGCATTTTGAAAGAGAACAAGTTACAGCTCCTACCATTCAGTAGAATGGCTTTTAACATCAGCTAACGAGTACAACTAACTTATCAAGACAAATCACTCAGTGAGCTGATGTTTGCTCTTCGTATGGGGGATGCGTTTCCATGCCAACTAAGGTTGGATTTACAAAAATATGACTGACAACTTTTTCTTCAGATATAAGCGTGAAATAAATGCTCCCATGCATTTAAGGAATTTGTTCTTGAGGCTGCCATCTAGATTTTGTAAACTCTTCTTTAAGCGATAATGCCAAAACATTACCAGTTATAATGAGAGAATTTAGTTTGCAGTCACCATCACCAGGAGAACATGCAAACTCCATACAGAGTCTGGGGTCGGGATAAAGAAGAAAGTGTTCATGCTTTGATTTACCTAACTGCGTTTTCATACTAATTCAGAGATACAGAAAAGTGGATGAAACACGTATTAGATGAGATGTGTTTTGTTTGTTTATTTATGCATTATTTTTATCTATCTATCTATCTATCTATCTATCTATCTATCTATCTATCTATCTATCTATCTATCTATCTATCTGTCTGTCT
>JAVSBV010011233.1:0-12534 GCA_033117975.1 Parotocinclus spilosoma
GAGTGCGTCTTTACCCGGTGGTTACTCTAGTCGGGGCACACCTCGAGCCAGCCACGACTAGAGTCCGACTCAATAGATCCCAAGAACACCGGGCAGTGTCCCTTTGACACAAAGACCGGGTTGCTGCTGTATTGAGTGGA
This sequence comes from Parotocinclus spilosoma, assembly GCA_033117975.1. Taxonomy (NCBI): domain Eukaryota; kingdom Metazoa; phylum Chordata; class Actinopteri; order Siluriformes; family Loricariidae; genus Parotocinclus; species Parotocinclus spilosoma. The sequence continues at coordinate 141 of JAVSBV010011233.1, forward strand.
AAAGGACGCCAAAGCGCCAAAGGACGAGCGTGAGCTCTGACGCGCATGGAGCGCGAGCGAGAAGGAGAAAAGGCAGAACGCGCTGTAGCGCCAGAAGGGCGCACATACAAGCCCGTAAACGCCATTATAGCGCGAGTGTGCACCACACACAGTAGGTGCAAAGCGCCAGTGCGCAAAAATTAACTAAATTCACGGGGAGCGCTGACGCAAACAGATCGCGAGACGCTCCAAAGCGCAAGAGGGCGAGCGCGAGCTCAAAAACAAAGAAGTCAGACCGGGAGTGTCCTATTCAGAGCCAACACTCGGCTGAATTGAGGCTAAGTAGGCCGCGAGGACCGAACCGCGTCTGACCGCGGATCGAGCAAGAAGCCTGCTAGTGCGGAACGGGAAAACCCTCAAAAGTGCCCCTACATAAATAAATACCTCTGGGGATTACCCGCCTGTACCGATCCTCCGGTTCTAAATGCCCTCGGATCTTATCAGTTATCTCTTGGGCACACGGTTGATCGCACGGGAGCCATTGGTCAAACGCGCGCACCGGACGGAGATGGAACCCCCGGTAGAACCACGATGTCCCGGCCCCGAACAACGCTTAACACCACGCCTATATAGGTCATGGGTCAGCTGTTCAGGATCGGGACATGATTAGAGACACTGGATATAAACGCCGCCTCACCGATAGCTCCGTAATGGCGACCGGCGAGGATGGCCGAATGATCTGAGGGGAAGGTAAGAACCCTAACATAATTAAAGTAGTTAATGATGACATGTTGTGAGTCTGTTAGACCATTATGACTTTATGCTTAAACTCGATTCAGTCATAAAAATATTATGCTATTTAACTAATTAGCAATACCTCTTCAATAGCCTTATTTTCACTTGTGTATGTTACTAAACCTTTGCCATACTGATTCATCTGTGTCATTCAGAGTGTCACTGAAACCCATTGGACGCTAACAAGCTCATATGCCACGAAGAGGATCTCACAAGAACTGCTGGACAATCTGAACCTGTCTATGCCCCATCACTGTCAGTATGTTTTGGCAGTTAGCTTTACCAATTAACATCAGCCTTGTTTTGTTAATCATCATGGTGTATGGCTTCTTTAATCCTTAGAGTTAAAAAAGTGATTGTTTTAAATCACTGAGGGGTATAAAAGCCTGATGTTTATAGCATGTTTTTGAAGTATATAATGGCATGAACAATGGCTATTTCTAAGAAACTTAAAGAGTTTGTAATTAAGGCCATCAAGAGCACCAACAGATTTTGTACAAATAAAGTTCAAAAATATTGGTATCCTTCTGATTAGTGGTCAGCCAACAAAGATCACTCCAGGTGCTAGCCATGTAAATACTGCTCACAAAAATAAGGGGATATTTCATTATGAAATATCCAATAATTACATATCCCCTAATTTTTTGATCAGTATAGTATGTGAGGTCATGAAGGAACCCAGAGTAACTGAGAACCAACGGAAGGAATGTTTGCTAATATTAATATTCATGAGTCTACCATCAGGAAAATACTTTACAATGGTGTACATGGCAGAGGTTGAAGTAAAAAAAAGATCATGTGGACAAGTCAGAAGGCTATTGCAAATAGGCTACGGCTATAGATGGAACAATTACTTCTGAATTACAACAGCAAATTATAAGGAAAAATGTCAGGACATCTGTCTGTGAACTACATTCCAAGAGAAAGTGTGTGTGAAGGCAGAAGGCAAGGTCAGCTCCAGCTGCAAGTGGGGAGAATATGGTGTGGCAAGGAATTGGTTGCACCTGTCTGTGGTGGGAGTGTTCAGTAACACAGTGAGAGAACACAGACACCGAGCTATTACAGTGGTGCTGAAACCCAGGGCTCACAGAATGATACATCACCATGGAAGCTTCACCCTTAGGGATAGTAATTAAGTCTCTCGCTGGCATACAAAAGACTCCAGTGGTATGAGGACCTAGCACAGATTGCAGGTCAAGGACCACCAGGCATCCCCTGCTCATGCTGTTCAAAATGGTGCCCCACAACAAGATGGGGGCATTTGTGGAGCTCAGCCACACTTTTGGCAGTGATTAAATTTATACCTGACAGTGGAAACCCAGTATGCCACTCAACAGCTCCCAGTTCAGACCCAGCTGGTTTAAAACAACGTGAAGAAGGTGATTTGGCAGCAGGCCATAAAGACACACAAACAACACTAACAGAGTTTCCAGTCTCTTTCTTGACAGTGATGACAACATTGACTTGGTGGTACTGGAATGGCTTGACACATTCCATCCTACAGCCTTGCAGTGAGATATGGGAATTCCTTCCTCATAGCCCCTCCCCTACACATGTAATACTCTCCTTCTGCTTCAACTCTCGTTATTTAAAGGGATTCTTCTCAATTCCCACCCCACTTTTCTTTAACCACACACAGGTGCCACCCAATGGCCCCACTACAGCTGGGGAGAAGCCTATTCATATGTAAGTCGTGACATGTTAGGGAACAAGATGAGTACATCAAGTACAAATGTACCGCATAATAGTGAGTATCAAAGGGGATACACATTAGGACTCAGGCTGGGTGGAGGTGAGATATGGACATGTGGATATGTCGATATATACAACTCCCCAATACTTATTTTTGTAATCAAATAACATGAACAAAATCATGTCACATGTGCCCGTAGTCACAATGGGTCAGGACCTTGTCAGGTTTTTAGAGCACAGTGCATGAAGTTATCTGTTTGTTTTGGTCTCACTTGATTACTTAACATGATACCCTTAAGCAGCGCTGGTCCACAGTATCTCAATATCTCCAGCAGTGTCACAATAGTGTCACAAAGAGATGCAACATTTCTCTAGCTTCAAGTTTTTGGGAGTCCACATCTCTGAGGATCTTTCTTGGACTTTTAACACCTCTTGTCTGGTCAAGAAGGCACAACAGTGCTTCTACTTCTTGAGGAGACTAAAAAAGTTGCATCTGTCCCCGCACATACTGACAAACTTTTACTGCTGCATCATTGCAAACGTTCTGACCAAGTTTGACAGTGTGATATGGAAGCTCCACTGTGGCTGAAAGGAAGGCCCTGAAGCGACTTTCACCACCAGCGCTGTCTACGTAGAGCATGCAGTATCATCAGGGACTCTTCTCACTCAAGCCACACCCTGTATAATCTTTTGCCCTCTGGTAGGAGATACAGGAGTATCCATGCCAATATTACTTGGCTCAGAAACAGCTTCTTCCCATTATCTGTTACACTACTGAACTCCTTAGTACACACATAACCACACTACACCACATATATCATTACAGCTGCTGCCCTCATTGCAGACAGTGGACCAATTTAACACAATGTTCACTAGACATTGTAAATATTATACCATATTTAACCACTGCACATATTTTTTCTGTATCCATATATATTATCTATTTATCACAAAATCATAATTGTAAAACTATGTAAAAAACAGTTACCACTTGCACTGTATCTGTAATTCCTTTTACAATGTGTAGAGTGTTTCTTATATTTTTCATATTTGCACTATTCGACTTTGCACATTGCTAATATTTGTTACGAAATGTGGTGGTTTTTAATAGGACCCAGGTATGCGGATAGACGTATTCCACGGCGTATAATAATAATGGGGAAATAATATAAAACAACTTAAAAGGGATTAAGAGCGGAGCGTAAGGCTTCTAAACACAAACGGATGAAGGGTTGTGCAAGAGCTCAAAGGTGCCGAAGCGGCAGGGGACCAGCATGAGCTCGGGCGCACGTGTGGCACGAAGAAGCCAAGCCGGGCTGCTTTCCATTCAGGAGAGCAGCCGGCTGGAGTGAGTTATGTACCGACGACGGAGGAGCATGAGCTCTGGTGTGCGAGGAGCGCACGAGTACAGGACGGGAGACCCTTAAAGTGCCCCTAACATACTAAATACCTTGGGGGTTCCACCCATACGCGTCTATCAGAACTGAGTGGCCTCGTCCGTACCACTATCCCTAAAGGTGCGTGCTAGGGCGTGCGCGCGCCGGTGGTCGGGCATGCGTACCGAATGGAGATCGAACAACGATGACCTGGCCCCGAACAGTTCTGAAACCCACGGCTAAATAGCACGAGAAGCAGCAGTTCGGAATCAGGTCGCAGATTGGATAGTGGATATAAGCTTCCTCACCGATAACTCTGTAATGGCGACCGGCGAGGACGGCTGAACACTCCGGGGGAAGGTAGGAACCCTAACACTATTTGCACTTATATCTGCAAATGTTCTGGTAGATCTTCTGTAACTGGATTTCGTTGACTTGTAGTTGTACTGAGCAATGACAATAAAGTTAAATCTATCGATCTATCTATACTACTGCTCAAAAGTTTGGGATCACATTTAATTTTTCTTGCTTTCAATGGCAAAACACCTAAGATCATGAAATAAAGCAAATAAAAATGATGACTGTGTACTTCAAATTTTGCCTTTATCAAAGAAGCCACCTTTTGTATCAATAACTGCCTGGCAAACTCTGGGCATTCTAGCTGTCAATTTTGATGTGATTTTACCCCATGCTTCCTGTAGCATCGCCCCACCAACATGGATTGGCTTGATGCAGTCTTTCTCCGTACCATACAGTCAAGTTGCTTCCACAACAGCTCAATAGGGTTCAGATCTGAAGACTGTGCTGGCTACTCCATTACAGTCAGAATTCTGACTCTCTCCTTAGTTCTTAAATATTGCAGACACAATTTGGAGGTGTGTTTGGGGTCATTGTCCTGTTGTAGGATGAAATTGGCCCCAATCAAGCACTGTCCACTGTGTATGGCATGGCGTTTGCAAAATGCTGTGGTAACCTTCTTTCTTTAATATCCATTTCACTTTGTATAAATCTCCTACTGTACCACCTCCAAAGCATCCCCAGACAATCACACTGCCTCCACCATGCTTGACAGATGACATTAAGCACTGGTCACGCATTTTTTCATTGGTTCTGCACCTTACAAATGTTCTTCTGTTTGATCCAAAGTTGTCATACTTGGACTCCTCTGTCCACAACAGCTTCTGCCAGTGTCCAATGTTTTTTTCTGTTTGGCCCATCTCAGTCTTTTCTTTTTATTATTATCCTTAAGTCGCCTCTTAACAGTTGATGCTGACACTGGTGTTTGACGGGTTGCATTTAATGCAACTGTCACTTGACAGCCTGTGAGGTGTCTTTCTCTCAAACTGCACACCCTAAAATATTTATCTTCTTGTACAGTTGTGCATCGGGGCCTTCCACTCCTTTTTCTGTTCTTGTTAGAGCCAGTTTGTCTCATTCTTTGAAGGGAGTAGTTAACAGCATGGGAGGATATTTTCAGTTTCTTGGCAATATCTCGCATTGAGTAGCCTTCCTTCCTTAGCACAGCAATGGACTGACGGGTCTCTAAAGAAAGTTCCTTCTTTCTGGCCATTTTGAGCCTGTAAGCAAGCCAACAACTGCTGATGCTTCAGATACTAAACTGACCTAGGATCTTGGGCTCCCTTTAATGCTCGCTTGGTATACACATGGTATTACGGGTTTCAGATGTGCAGCACAATTGAGCAAGGGTGTACTAACAACTAATTACCCCAATAACATCCTTAACTTGGATTGGCTGCCATACCAGGACATTTAGGCAGAGGACTGAGAATTACTGATAATAGGGCTATATGGAAAATAAGCCACTACACAAAATAGTCTTCAATACAAACATTTGTATTTTAAACATCATCTGATACACTTAAATAAATTGTGAAATGGACAATATTGTTTGTGAATTGCATGATGAAACAAACGTGTTTTTCTTTCAAAATAGAAAAATTTGCAAGTTATCCCAAACTTTTGAGCGGTAATGTATCTATCCATCCAATATCTTAAGCAATGTTGTTTAAAAAGGCTTCCAATTTATCTCCCAGACAGGATCCCAAAAATCCATTATGATGGAGATCATGCAGATGTGTCACACTCAAAATGGGAGTAATCAAGAAATCCCACAGTGATTAATGCAGCTCAGTTCTGTGTGGATTTTACAAAAGTCAACACAGTATTTACATTTGAAGCAAACCCACTGCCCTACAATGATGAGCCACTAAGTCAGTTGAGTGCAGCCTGTTTAATCTGATTTGATCTGAAAATAGGGTACTTTGACCAATTCCTTACACTTCCCTTTTGGTTATTCAAGTAAAGTGGGCTTTATGGATTAAACAACTGGATTGGACAACTTTTGAGGGCAAGACTGGCATTTTAGGATGGGACAGTGTCCATCCCACTCGAGAAGTTGCTGCTCTCATCTCCTATAATATTGCCCATAATCTTATGGCAGGTTTAGTTAAGAGCTGACTATCAAGGGTCAGTTAGGCTTAACCAACTGTCTGCTGGTAGTTATGTACTGCTACCCAAAGTGATTGTAAATGACCTGATTACAGATCTATCTATGTTTTTAAACTATATGTATCAATAAAAGTCACCTACTCCCTCGTTATCAAGCTTTCATTTCTATCATTACTTCTGATACTCCAGCTGCGTTTATTAATGTTTAACATGCTTAAGTGTGTGACAAACCAATTAAAATATATATTTAGCTCAAACCTCTATCATGTTGCTCCTGCTTTGGTCTAATGTATTAGGGAAAAAGTCTAGCACCTTGGTATGATGTCCACATCTATGCTGACAAAAGTGTTGTGCTGCACCTGGTGTGAGTGATTCTTATTAGATCATGTGCTCTTAATCAGTAACTAACTACATTTAATTTTTTAGCTTATGTTCTGGTACCCATGTCAGCTCCACATTCTCAGTCACAGTCGGACAAAAATTATACAATTTTCCCACCTACAAAGACTGAAGAGGTCTGGAATTTATATTATTGGCACACCTCAACTGTGAAGGATAGAATCTTTTAAAATCCAGATTAAATAATTAATTTACTAAATTAAACCTACCAACCAACATGAATTGTGGCTCTCACAGACCTGTTAGTTTTTCTTTAAGAAGCTCTCCTATTCTGCACTCATTACCTGTATTAATTGCACCTGTTTGAACTCGTTATCTGTATAAGACGCCTGACCACACACTCAATTAATCAAACTCTCCAAACTCTCCACCATGCCCAAGACCAAATGCTTACATGATGCCACCAAGTCCTACACAACATTACTTTATTTACTCTAATGATAAATTCTTTAAATAGCCATGTATAATTACAACCTTTTAAACATACATTAATGTTCTCAAATCTCAGCCTTTTTCATGTATTTTGTTGCATATCCTCATTTGTTCATGAGTTCCGGTACAATTCATTTGCATTTAGATTGAAAAGCAGAGCCAATGGTTACCCGGCTCTTCCATGCATATGTTCATTTGTGTGTGTCTGTGTATGTTTTGTGTGTTTGAGGCTCACTCATTCTTTCCCAGGCATGCTTAGAGTTACTGTTTCTCTTGAGAGCCTTTTTCCAGGAATGAGCTCATGTGAACATTACAAAGCCTCCTCCTCACTCTCTCACTGGACGAAAAAAAAGAGTGCCAAGTGTGCGCACTCAAGCCTTTTTCACCCATTGCCAGACACAATATGTGAAATCAATATATACATATTATAAAACAAAATAATTATAATAACCACCCAGATAGAAATATGGGATTGTTGCAAAACTTCACAAATCTCAGGTAGATATGTAGATGAATACAGGTATTGTTTAATTAAACACCTCACCACACACCCTTTCTGACCATAAGCAGAAGGAAATTTGTTGTAACGGCACCCATTATGTGGCCTGCCATTGACAGTTGGCACCTTGTCACAACTGTCACCTTTGTTTGCAGTGGTGTCACAACACAAAGATGAGGATCTACATGGTCAGCTGCAACCCCTGTGGGCAAATCATCTGCCTCAAATGTAGAAACCAAATCTTATATTGCATCCAGGATAGAGGTGGCATAAAAAGGTAACTAGAGCCTCCTTTGTATTTTACAGTTTTCCCCAATCTCTTTTCTTTTTGCCTTAATATTGTGGTCACTTACATATATAAACAATACATTCACACAAAGTTTCAGTCCATTCCATTATTATTTTTTTTCCCCAGCCTCACTTTTTTGGAATGTGTTGCAGGCCCGAAACACAGGAATTGTTGTGTATTAACAAATAAGATTATATTAATCAGACAAAACATTACATATTCTGGGTTTATGTTGTTTGCAATGATGTAAACGTAAAAGTAATTGTAAGGAGCTCTGTGGGTTTTTTATGTTTGCATTGTCCATACCTCCAAACTATTTCTAGTGATGTTACTATTTAACCATTTTACTTCTATTTTCACTCAAGCAGAACGTTCAACAGAACACTGACTTATACTAGAGTTCAATCTGTTATCAAAAGTACAATATCTATAACTTCTTTTTTACTGTGCACCTAAATAGCAGAAAACAGTCATTAGAACAGGTGTCTTCATACTTTTGCCCATGTAATGTGTAGCATCAGTAGCCTCTCCAACCAGTGTCATGGCATCCTCAGCCGCCTACCCACCCACATCCACTGCAGGTTCAGCGTGCTAGGATTACTTTTATTAAATGTCTATAATTTCTGTTATATTGTTGTTAATGTGTTTAATTAAGCTTAAAGCGTTTTATGGTGTTTATGTCATTTGCTCACCATATGCCAGAAGGCTGGTTCTTTTAGCCAATAAGCACAATACCAGTCACAGCACTTAAAAGATATCAGAATATCAAAGATATTCCCAGTTTTTACAAATCGGTCCATAATGTATTCACAACAAAATAAGCAAATAGATAAATATAGAATGATTATAAGAAAGATTAACCATGGCCATATTGCCTGTGAATTTTAATACACTACATTATGGACACATTTGCAAAAGCCAAGGTCAGTTTATGTAACAATCGGGGTGAAAGCTGCAATAGATTAACTTTAATTAATAAGAAAATTTGAGGTCACATAAGAAATGCAAAGAAAACACAACATTAAATTAAGAAGTACCATCAAATTAGGATTCTTCAAATCAATGAATGTTGCAAAAATGTTACTAATAACCTTAAAATAAGCCATGTCATTCATTAACTCAAACTCGTTAGTGTTTAGTGTAGATTTTTCAAAATGATAACCAACAGGACAGTTTAAAAGTTTACCCAAAGACTTCTTAATAACTCCACTTCTTATCACAAACATGATATACTGATGAGCTCAAAAAACTAAAACTAACCCAACTAAATTAAATTATATGTTAATGCCATGATCTGAATTGCCTTCTGAATTGAATTCTTTATTGAATCTTTGTGGAGAAATAAGCAATTTGCATGTTATTCTAAGCTAACTTAAAGATTAAGTTATACAGTAGTTGCACTGTGAATATAGTTATTACATCAAAATGGGAGGTGTTCCCTTAACTGGTGGTTTTTCTTTTACTTATTTAAATTCATTTTATTTAGCAAAAGCTCTTATCAAGAACCCAATGGTGGCAGTCTGCCAGAGGTGTGATTTGAACCCTGAATCTTCCTTATCCATAGTCCTTAACTGACCTTAACCCCAATCCCCTTATTTAAGTAATTAACTGTATAGCAAAAGTGAAATGTTTATATACCTGGGAACTACTTAACATCGGACATATTTGTGAACAATATTTAATTAACATTATCACTTAGACTTGAGTAACAGCCTAGCTGGATCACAGCATTAGCCAGTAGAACATGAAGGCAGTGTCAAAAGAGGAAGCAAAAGCACTGAAGTATGGATACAAAGCGCTCCCTACAGACTTTTTTAAAAATTGTTTTCAAAACTTATTGGCACTAACTAGCAATATGGAAATGCCATGGATTAGCACAGAAACCTCATTAAGAAGCTACTGTAGACTAATCTTTATGGAGACACAGCTCAACACATTGGTCCCTGCTGCAGCTGTGGAACTAGCTTGCTTCTCACTCAACCATGGGAGTCCAGTAAGAGCAGAGATGACCGGTGCACAAATAACACCACAGCTGAGAGCACCTTGTGCACAACTTCTGTTTTTATAACGGTTGGTAAAATTGCACTAGCTGGCACGAAGACAATTGCACAAAACTGAATCAGTACCAGAAAGTTTAAATTTATTGAAGCAGGCGCTTTTTGGTCAGTCTAGGATGTGTGCTTCAAAAACTCCACCAACGTGTCTAACCACGTTCCAAAAACCCTGGGTAAAATGTACCCAAACATTAATGACTCATACAGAGTTCTTTCCCACCCACACCTAGGACAATCCAGTAAAGACATCACAAATCCAAAACTGCCAAATGTGATTTGTTTACTCTTACAGGTCAATTTTGGAGCATATAGTACAGTTTAAAGTCTAAAGTCACCCTTAGATTATGTATGCCATTGCTTTAACAATGGCATGACCATATATCATTATTCATCACTGTTTATTAGAATCCAACAAGAAAGTGCAGGAAGTGTGTATGCAGTATTAAACGTTTCTATAGGCTACAGTGGCATGGGTGTAGTGTGCCCTCCCTTATAATTGATTAAAAGCACCATCTGGCTTCAATCGGAATGCAATGCTGACTCTTTTACAGTACAATCACAAACTGATCAAGGATGGTCTTTTTGAAAGGGCAGCAGCCAAGAAACCACTTTTTCAGAAAGGGGACAGGGTAAAAAGGCAAATGTATGCTAAAGATCAAAAGACTAAAATAAATACCAATGAAAAGGAGTATTATGGTGTGACAAATCCAAATAAAACATTTTGCCGTCCAATATTTGACAATAGCTTATATATTGTCATTAAGACATTGCTAAAGCAGCAAATCTAATGGTGGCCTAAGACTTTTGTAGTTGAGGAGGACTACATGCCCACAGTGATTTTATATATAAAAACATGTGTGAACACCACTGCTGTGGATAAAAACAGACTAATTGCAAAAGAGCATTAACATCCAAAGTATGAGGCTTGCAGTCCATCTCTGGCTGCAAAACCAACCTTGCTTGTCTAAACAGTGACATCACACTAGCCAGTCAGCTCAGTGCCTTGTTTGCTGGCTTTGACACTGGTCACAGCGCATCAGACACAAGAAGTCGAGCAGAGAAAATGAACTCACAGAGAACTCATGTGTGCTGTGAAAAGTAAATTAATCAAAGCTGCAGGACCTGATAGTGTACCAGGAAGGAATTAAAGAATGAACTGAACAGCTAGCAGAGGTCTTAACAGGAATCGTCTACCTGTCTATATAGGCGCTTTCACACCAAAGGAACTTTTTCATGGTTCTTAGAAGTGTTAGAGAAAGTGCCCCCTTGTTTTGCAGCAGGAACTGGGAACAATTATAGTTCTTAGAAAGGCATGAACTTTTGTAGCACTATTTTAGACTAGGTACTTTTTTGTCCACACACAAACCACCTATTGATGCAATAATGTGGTAATTGCTCCAGATTTAAGAGTAATTGTCTCATGTGTAAGTAAAGCAACAATAATGTGATTGGTCCAAACGAGAGGGCCTGTTATCATTTTACAAATACTTATACACTGGTAGCCATATAATCAACAGACCTTCCCTGTCCCTTAACATTGTGAAGTCCAAGTATCTACAGGTGAACTCCATTAAGTCATGAAAGGATGTAAATGCTCCAGTCTTCATGAACAAATACAAAGAGGTCACGGTGTCCAGCTTCAACATTTTGAGCATTTAAGTTTCTGAAGACCTCTCATGGTTCATTATCACCACTGCACATGGCAAGAAAGCACAACAATATCTAGTTTTTTCCAGAGGACGCTTAAAAACCTACCCCAGAGCTTCCGGTGACTTTCCTCCACTGCACCACAGAGAGCATTGTCACCAACTGCATCTCAGTATTGTATTACAGCTGCAAACCTGTATGCATTCTGAGATGCTTTTCTGGCTAGCACAGGGTGCTTTAAGTATGTATGTATCCATATGACTGTCAGTCAAAATCACTGTAATTACTTTTTCCCCATTCTGATAGTTGATATACACATGCTATATTGGTTGATAGAACAATCCTGTTTGCAGTGTATGATATAGACATTTGATGTACTAACAATTTGTTCAGATACAACCAATCACCTTGCACATCAAGACAACAATCTGACAAGCTTTACATAAAGGTGGCCTGGCAGGGTGGTAAGAAAGAATCTTTTACGGAAATGTTTCAAACTGGGCCTTATTTGTACTTCCGATGTCAGGTGGCAAAAGGTTTTATGACCATATAAGACCAAGGATTAACTTCCTGAGCTGAATTACAAGTTCTATGTTTGGCAAAAAAACAAATTTGGCACTTATTTCAAAATGCATCATATCTTCTGTCAAGCATGGTGGCATCCTTATGTTTATGTTTGACAAACGGGATTCCAAAAAAGTTGGGACACTAAACAAATTGTGAATAAAAACTGAATGCAATGATGTGAAGGTGCCAACATCTA
>JAVSBV010011242.1:0-12534 GCA_033117975.1 Parotocinclus spilosoma
ACTTCGCACTTGAACAGTGAAAACGGAAGCCTTATAAAGGGAGAGTGAGAGTGGGAAGTAACAAGCCGCACCTGGTGCCAATGAAGACTCGCGCTAATTAGAAGACAGGACTAGGGGAGCGCGAGAGAGGGAGAGAGTCACAAGCGGGATTTCGCACAATAACTAAGTGAAAACAGTATTTTAGAAATGTTTGCAAATGCATTAAAAAGAGAAAACTAAAATTTCACATGAACATAAGTATTCAGACCCTTTGCTTTGACAGTTTAAATTTAGTTTGGGTGCAATCTATTTATCTTAGTCATCTTTGAGATGTTTCTATTTCTTGATTGGTGCTAAACCTGTGCTAGAGTTTATTGGACATGAAATGGAAAGATGCACACCTGCCTATAGTAGGTCTCACAACTAACAATGCATATTAGAGCAAATAATAAGCCATGAGGTTAAAAGAACTGCCTGTAGAGCTCAAAGACAGGATTATATTGAAATAATTCTGCTACAATAAAAGTTACCAAGAGCACACAGGCTATCATAATTTTCAAATGGAAGAACCAGGACTCCTCCTTGAGCTGACCACCCCACTAAACTAAGTAATTGGGGAAGAATGGGCCCTGGTGAGAGAGGTGACCAAGAACCCAGTGGTCATTCTGGGAGGAGTAAAGAGTGTAAATACTTATGTCAATGCAATAGTTTTTCATCTTCAGTAAATAAGCAAAAAGAGGTTTAAAGACTTTCTGAATGCATAATATTTACGAGCAAACTTTTGGTTCTTGTTCAGTTGAGAATATACAGTAAAGGTTGTTTGTATTATATAGTACATTATTTTTTGTTTTTTTATGAGTTGTGCCATGTGAGACCATAGTGTAGATAAGCGGTAGTATGCATGATTAAAAAGAACCTGAGCATCTAAGAGGTGAAACCTCTGCCCTAATTCACACATAACAGGCAGGTAGCTGAGCGAAATAAAAAACCCTGCACTTCTCCACTAGACTGATATAGGAAACAGCCTCCTGCTATCTGAATATTTGCTATCCTAAGCATTTGCCCATAGCACAGTACATTAAGGTAAAGTGGTATGGCTTAGCTGTTTTTTTGTTTGTTTGTCACAATCGTGTATTTTATCCACATAAATCTGCATGACCAGCAGAATGACTGAATTTTTTCAATAATAAAAGCAACTGCATATTTACGTCCAAAACTCTCACCATGAAAACAGTGCTCAGCACTTTAAAACAGCTATAAGGGGATTCATTCAGAGACAATAGTATGCAATTTGCTTGCGTAGCAATTTCCAACTTTAACTATATATATATATATATATGTGTGTGTGTGTGTGTGTGTGTGTGTGTGTGTGTGTGTGTGTTAAAACTATATATGTACTCAGGTGCTACATTTAAACACAGTGAACTTTGTACTATAGTTCAAACAAGAAGTTGTGTTTGTTTTGAGTGGCTAAATGAAATATTATTACATACAGAGTAAACAACCATAAAAAAAACATAATTTCTCATAAATAATAAATAAACTAATAATAAACTGCATTTCTAACAATGACTGACAAAAGAGAGGTTTACTTTTATTTATTTATGTTACTTATTTATTAAATCTGTAACTATCTGTGACTATTCTTATCTAAACGTAATTTTTCCTACATGTGAATAAATTAGTAATTGGAATGGACTAGCAACCTATTCAGAGTAAAGTACACTGACATGGTCTATTTGACTGATATCACTGATTTTAGGGTATCTGAAGTTACAACCCCAAATCAGAAAAAGTTTGCAGAGTTTGCAAAGTTTCCCCAAATCACAAAGTATACAAAATGCACATAAACACAGTGTTTCTTACATTTACTTTTACTTATATTTAATTGCAAACATGATGAACTTGATATTGTTTTGTCTGGTCAACTTTATTTCATTTGTTAATGAACATACATTCCTGCATTTCAGGAAAGCAACACATTACAAACAAACATTGGGACAGTGCAGTTAAGAACTAGTAAATAATTAATAAAAAATAATGATGTGATTTCAAACAAGTGATGTCGACAGGTCATTGTAATCATTATTTGATACATAAGTAGCATCCAGGAAAGGCTAAGTCTTGGACATGGTTTATCAAATGTGTGAGAAACTCATTGAAATGTTTAAAAACAATGTTCCTCAAATAAATATTAAATGGGATTTGCATATTTCTCTCTCTACAGTGCATTATAGCATTAGACGATTTAAAGAATCGTGAGCCATTTCAATCCGCAAAGGCCAGGGCTTAAGCTGAACTCCCGTGATCTCAGATGGCATCAGTAATGGCCATTCAACCTTACTGTGCAGAATAGAAGCTTAATGTCAATCATGTTCAGAAGTGGCATTGACTCCTCTGTTCATGTATTTTTCAAGACAGTTCAAAACCACATTACACAGGTATGGCTGTGGAAAAAAGAGTGTGCGTGCACTGGCCTGCTTGCATTCCTGACATGTCCCCAATAAAAAATGTGTGAAGAATTTTGAAACAAAAAATACTACTACAATGACCCTGTATAGTTGCACATCTTAAGATCTGTTTATATTTGCAGGAAGATTGGGAAAAAATAACACCTGGAACACTAAATCGCTTGGTAACCTATGTTTAAAAACTTTACAAAGTGCATGCTTTATCATCCCAAGCATTTTTGGAATGTATTACAGGCCTGAAACAATTCCAGAATGACCTCACCACTTGATTAGATAGACCTGTTTAACTGCTTTATAACGCAAATATCTAATCAGCATATTGCGTTGCTGAATTCCTATACACGTTGACTTGTTTAAGATGACCACCTGAGGTTCCAACTGAGCATCAGGGGAGGAAAGGTGATTTAAGTGACTTTGAAAGTTGGTAGTGCTAGACACCTTGAGTATTTCAGAAACTTCTGATGTGCTGGAATTTTCATACACAGGAATCTCTAGGGCTACCATCTAAAAATGGTCAAAAAAGAGAAAATAGTCAGAAAAGGCCAGAGGAGAATGGCCGGAGTGGTTCAAACTGATTGAAAGGCAAGAGTAACTTAAATAACCACTGAATACAACCGAGATATTTTGTAAGAAGAGATCTCTGTATGCACATCAAACCTTGAAGTAAATGGGATACTGAAGGGGCTAACAGGGGCTGACTAAAAAAATTAAAAAAACAAAAAATTCTGCCTGGTCACTTCACGTGCAATTTGAGTTTCTTTCGAAAATGTTGCATGCTTGCTCATTAACTCTGACGTGTCTTGGTAAGGGACACCCCTATACCCCAGCCCTTCAACTTTAGAGATCTTGCCACACAGTCTTCTCACCAGTGATGACATTCAGCCTGTCATCATTGAGGAAGACTTTGCTCAGCCTCTCAGCAATGGGTAATTTGTTGCTTAACTTGCCAACATAAAGGATTTAGCTGTTCTGTTGATGATAGGCAAGGTTTAATGGATCAGATTGGACTTATAAATTATTTGTCAGGACATGCCTATTCCCCAGTCTTACAATCTTAAAAACTTCCCACACAGCCTTCTCACCAGTCACTCAGCCATCCAGCATTAAAGACATCTTTGTTCAGGCTGTCATTTTTGAGAAAGACATTGCTTAGACTGTCAACATTGGGATACTTGTTTGCTCAGCTTGCCAACATCGAGGATTCTGCTCTGCTAAATAATAAACATCTGCCAGCATGTATCTTGAACTTCCAAATGAATTTTCTGACTCACCCGCATGAGTTATACAAACATGGCTGTCTTCACTGACTTGTTGGTTTGTAAGAAGTATTAAAGATTGACCTTCCAAGAAAACTGCCTAGGTGAACCTTCTTAAATTGTATGTCCATCCAAGGCCTATACCTGCCTCTGCGGTATCTACAGTGGTACTGAATGCCTTCATCTCATTAGTCAATGCTTGAAACATTCAAGTGTCATTGTCTACCTTCACAGACCATCAAATGCTGCCATATATGGTCACCAATGAACTTCCTTTATTCTATTTGTGGTTTCCAATTAATTCAACTGGAGTATCAGGTAAATCTTTCTTTACATTCAGAGCACTTGCACACCTGCATATTAGTAAAGCCAAGTGGGGATTTAGGGTGATCAAATGCTGGTGAGCCAGGATCAAAGATCTCACATGCCAGTCAGTCGCTGAAGACAAGTGTCAGTATGTGGAACTTACATGCTGGGGAGTCACTGTAGACAACTGAAAGTGATACTCATACACAAGTGGATCATCAACATTCAGTAGAGCATCGTCCTCGATGTTGGCAAGCTGAGCAACGACTTACTCGATGCTGACAGACTGAGTGATGTCTTTCTTAGTGCACACAGGCTGAAAAATCGACCTCCTTTACTCTATTTGGCCTTTCAAGCCAGCCTATTTTGTACTAGGGATGGGAGTGCACTGCCATGTCAAATATTATCATCATAGTTAAAGCCTTGCCTTGATTATTGTGTTTCAATAAGTATTGGCTTGCCCTGTATTTATTTATTTTTCTTATTCTATGCATGGCTTCTTGGAATCAAGCAAACCAAACTTTTTGTGTGTCATGCCACTTGTGATGTGTTTATTGTTAGGTTCTGGCTTATCTTTTTCAGGTAATTTCACTTTCCGCCCTTTCATTCCCATCATCTTTCATTCCTGAAATGAAGTGACTGCTTTCCCTTTTTCTTTTCCTCTTTGTCCTGATTATTCCAAATGCTGTTCAACTTTGATGAACATCACTATTTAAGACCACAGTGAGATGGAGCCAAAATGGACTTATCAACCTTAGTCTGGTAACAATAAGCTTGTCTGCTCATTTGTTTGTCTCCTCTGCACTTTCGTTTTCCTAAGTATACCTCTGCGTTAACCTTTTTCTTGTCCTGTGTTCATTTTGTGAGCCAATGCTTCCAGGCTCATACAAAGGTGAGTCCGCTTTAGCTTTTGCACACAAATATTACCAGATTTAACATTTCAAACATCTAGTTTACACCTATCCACTTTATGGATCCTGAGTTTAAGCATTACATCTGCATAGAACTTATCAACAGGCAAATGCAGACATCATTATAGCAAATAAATATCTTAGCAGAACCAAGAGACATTTTAGCCAGATGTGTAGGTGCATCAAGCCCTCTTATTTACATTTAACAAAAATAACCTTTCCCAAAATGAAAATTGAAGCTTGTAGCTTCAAGGACATTGAAAATGTGGCTAATTAGAAACACATTTAATTAATTTATCCCTCTTTAACAAGCTTAAAATAAGAGTCAACAAAATATAGTAACTTTTATTTTACTTTGGCATGAATAGAATAGTATCAAATGAGTTCATTAAGCGATAAGTCAATTGATCCTATTCATGCTAAAGTAAAATTGTAATTCAGCAGTGCATGCCGAAATGCAAATACGCATCACATTTACTTAAATTAAAATCTGTCTACACACTACTACAGCATTCAAAAAATTTATTGCACAAATCGACCACCTGTCTTTCAGGCACACAAGAATCTTATGTGCCTAAATGTGATATAGGCACTCTGATACTTTCTGCATAATTTCATGGCGTTCCATGTGTGAAACAGGGCTCGAACCAAACCATGCATGCTGCATATGCATATGCTGTAGATTGAACTGTGTGTCCCACTTAAGCTGTGAAGCACTAGATGCCTTGCTCTATGCACATGGCACTGATTAAGAGCCCAGAAGGTTTGTGTCTGTGTCTGGCTATCTCCTTGTACAGGAACAGTCCACCATGACTGTGACCCAGAGTTTAGCGGAGAGTGCAGACCTCAGTGGGACAGACCTGAACTAGAGGAATTATGCAAGTGACAGAGAAAAAAAAGTGTGTGCAAGAGCTTTTTTTCACATGCTTTCCATTCGGTTCAGAGATGAAAGTAAGTCTTTATTAGTTTTTTTTTATCCTTTAAGCCTGTATTTCACCCCTTGGTAAGCTCCAGTCTTATTTGATTTAGCCTTCTATGTTCCTGCTGACAGATGCATGTTGTGAGCAAGAATCAGAGGTCAGCATTAAAAATGTAACAAGAGAGAGTGCCGTTCATTTTGATTATAACAAACTTTTATTATAATCTGCAATGAATTTTCAAGCCACAGCACAGATGTTATACCCCGTCTACCTCTAACCATATGGAGGTATATTGTTGGTTATTGGTGATTATTTTTGAAGGTAATAAACCAACAAGACAATAGTACACATATGGTCATTTGAAGAAAAGAATATTTATGCATGAAGGAATATTTGCAATTTAACCACATGTAAATACCCTGATATGAATTGATCTCAAAGGATTATTAAAAATCTACAATCCATTTCACTCTGCCCTGCATCTATGGTACTGTGATTCACTCCTAGCCTTGTACAGCTTAACTTTGTCTAACAGCTGTTTTCTTTTATACTATATTCAACTTGCAGTTGGTGTTATGTAGCTTAGTAACCATGAAATTTGTTTGAAGAATGGAAGCAGACATTTTTAATATGCAAATGTATATATATATATAAATATTGTAAATCTTTATAATACGGTATACATTACAGTATACAATGCATAATACATTGTTTGTCATGGGGGAGCAAGTGACTTAGCTTGTCACAAAAACTTGTAATAAGTGATGTACAGGATGTAAATTGTGCAATATTCCTCGAAAATATCTATTGGATATACTGCACGGCTGCTTTATACGTTTATATATACTTAAATTGAAAGATAAATTAAGTTTATGTTGACTTATATTCCTCTTGACTTCCATTGACTTTTGCTATTAAAAAATTGTGAACATTAATCCCTGTTGGAATTTAAAGTGTCCTATCTGTCTATTCTTTACCCTTATCCTTGAGTTTAACCATGTCAGTTACACCACTTTAAAACATGACATAAGGCCAGACTCTATGTTGTAATAACGCCATAATTTCTTGTAATAATAAGATATTTGATCTCTTGATAATATAATAATATGTTATTTTAATGATATAACATCTTTGTAAATATTATATATTTTATTCAACTTCTAATAACAACACCCTAAATGGGATTTTCGTATTGAGCATGCAGCAATATGCTTTTATTTTATATAACCCAGAGGGACAAAACACTAATGACTTTTTAAATCCTTGCGTTGTGTCAAAGCACAAACAGAACAAATCTCTCCACAATGGGAAGTAACTGAAGCCAATAGATGTGCTCACAGCAACTACATCGCTTCCTGCAGAGTGAGACAAGGGATTTTTATAACTGGTCAGGAACTGTACAAGACCACCTGCTGCTTATCTGTTGGATTAATTCTCTAACGCTGTATCATCATTGTGCAGTGTATTTCTTTTCTGGGTATCACTGTTGTGTGCCAGGTTGTCATCATGTTTATAAAAAAAGATTTGTCCATGCCATTTCAAGCATCAATGCAGTCTGAATAAGAGTGATTTTACTGCGACTGTAACAGATCCTACAAAACGAACATACGCTGCTCCATAGCACTGAAGTGTGTATATGGTGGGAACTTTCACAGGTACATACAAATAATCATTTTTTTTTGTTGTAAGGTTGTTTTAAGATGTGTGAATACTCGTGGCTGTATTTACACTATGCAGTGTATGGTTTGACTAGTGTGGTTTGTTTGACTAGTATGATCGCTATGCCCCATGCCCAAGTGTGGTACAGCTTGATGGGGTGGGCTTGGGCTGTAAAAGGTTCCTTATACATGCCAAAAGATTAGGCTGTGCCCACCCATAACGGCTCAAAAAAGCCACAAGTTAAGTACAACCACGAAGTCCATTGCGCTGAACAAGCATGCCTTTCTTCACCATAAAACATAATACATGATGAAGTGAGCATGTGCAGTCCCAGAAAAGCATTTAAATGTGAGTGCAGGCCAGTGGGCCACTGGGGGAGTCGGGAGCATACACTGTTCAAGGCTCCTGGGCATAGAGAGTAGCGTATTTGGATGTATACTAAATAACTGAACCGGGATCCATTAAAAACCAGCATGTTTAGCATCCAGACCAATTAAAGTGATGTATGCTATAGATCATGGGTAAGGTAAAGTAAATATACAATAACAGAAAATACTATCAATGGAGTGCAGATGTATTTGCTTCAACATGAGTAATCGTATGTAAGCGAGACCATAGTGTAGTCTCTTTAGAAGAGATTTGTCTTTAGCTGTTGAGTGAGTCTGCCGTAGCTTGCTGTAGTTAAGAATTAAGACTTTAACAATTAGTTTCTGCAATGGAGCAGGACTGAACATGACAAAGATCAATGGCTACACTTCATCAGTACTGTATTATTACGTTGCTTGCACAAGAAATGAAAGTCAGTAATGCCTTACCTGTATAGGTTTCATATATTTAAGTATATTGTAATGTATATGTGTTTAGGCTGGTCTGTATTAAAATAAAAAAAAATGTCTTCCCAGTTAGATGGTATAAAGTTGAGTTAGCTACATTACTAATGACACAAAACCCCCTTTAGTATTTTTTTTTTGCTTTTGCGTTTGATTTAAGGCCTTTTTATTCAAAATGCTAATATTATCAGCATTAATCTTAAAATCCCCTGAAATTACAATATAACAAAATTCACTGAGAGCTGTTGATAGATGTTTTTTATGGTTGGAGGGAACAGAAAAGTAGAATATTCTGCATAGGTTTAACCTCTGTGGTTGGAAACATAGCTTTATAAAATAAACTACTAGTTGAAGAAATCCACAGTCAGTGCTAAAAGCTAAAATAATTAGGTTTTATCTATGTCACACTACCATATAGTGCGGGTAGGGACCTTTAGGAAACTTTAAACAGGCACCGGCACTAAACACGGCAGACCATTGTTAGCAGTTCTTCTGTTTATTTCACAATCTAATATAACTAGTTTTTTTTTAATACTAGAAATTTTGGGTGCTCAAACTACTTTTTAAAATGTTCTAAATAAAAAGAAGCTAACTACACCTATACTAGTAGACCCACTGCTAGTATTTGTATAGATCAAAAAATGTATTGACCTCCTATCAGCTAGGGTGACCATATGTTTCTGGACCTGTTCTCTTATTGGGAAACAAGAAAACATCCTTGGTTGGCATTTACAAATTGCACACAATGTCCAGGATTTGCTTTACTTTCATGTCCAATCTTTCTGTTTACAGTGCAGTTTGAACCTCTCAAGGCATTCTGGGGCTTGACGTTTGAGTACATTATTTCATTATATTGAACTTTTTATTTATTTATTCATGATCTTCCAATTAATCAACACAGGGTCATGACCAGCCGGTGCCCGCCCAGCAACTCTTGGCACAAGGACAGGAACCACGGGGCGCCATCGTAGGGCACACACAGTTATGCACACAGTCATACACTAAGGGCCACTTTGGAGATACCAATTAACCTAACATGCATGTTTTGGCTTGGTGGGTAGCACCACTAACCCACAGCAAGGAGGTCCTGGGTTCAATCCCAGGGTGAAGCACTCCGGGTCCTCCCTGTGTCTGTGTAGGCTTTGGTTTCCTCCCAGAGACGTGTTAGGCTAAGTGTTAGGTTACGGCTCTAAATTGCCATTGGCTTGAGTGTAAATACACTGTATTTGTTTATTTATTCCGCTCACAAAAATTAGGGGATAATTTAAATTGAAATATAATGAAATATTCCCAAATCATTGTGAGCAGTGTATATTAAATGATTATGCTATGCAAGGTCTAGCTCTAATTCTGAAGGTTTGTTTTACCTTTGCATTACTTTTTCTCTCGCTGCTACCTCATAGCCTGACACCTGCTTTCTTGAATGTAACTCATCGTAAGCATCCTACACACAACCTTTGATCAAACTGCTTTTCAGTCATTACCCTTGCTTGTGTAATTAAGCGGCACACCACAACAACAACTTGCTTAATGTGAGTTGAACATGTTCCAGTAGAGTGATAACAGATTAATAAATGTTTATTATTCCACCAGTTATATTTCAGTTGCTTCCCAGTTGCAGATGTGTTAATTAAAAAGAAACACAATTTGGCCATGGCTGCTAAATATTTTACATTAACCAATATCAATCCTAATGTGCATAAAAAGGTGTCCAAGACAGATTGAGATTCCAAAGATTTAGCTTTAAGGTGATGATTTGATATCAAGGAGTTTTAAAGAACCCAGTAAATACTATGAAGCCACATAGTCATTGTTTTATGTTTCTATACATTAAGCCCATATCTGTGCTTGCAGTGATCTAAGATACTAGTCCATCACTGCAGGGACCTTGGTTCGAGTCCTGGACATGAAGACACAATTGTCTGAGAGAAGAGAGATCAAACGGGGCCCTGTGACAAACTAAGAGTACATGCTTGTATTATATCGAACAGTAAATCTTAAACTGCCTCATCAGAGATGCATGTCATGCTATTGCTCAATTTTTCTGCAAGTTCTGATCCTTCTCTAATCTCAATAAGGTAAAAAGTGTCAAAGTAGATAAGTAGATAAGGAGAGCAGTGATCTGAAACAAGTTAATCTATTTGCTAAAACTATTTGGTATTGTTTGGTATTGCCAATGCTTGAATGAAGTCAACATGACTTTTTTAAGCAGGGTTTTTAGGTATTATGCTAAAGTGTTTAGCTCGATTTGTGTAAATCATGTAAATCATATAATAGGTAATTCTGATGGGTTTAATGTCCAGCAATATTTGTTTCCAGCAGCAATGTTACATGAATGGAAGATCCCTGTTTGCAGCAGCCTACTACACGAGCCCACAACCACAGGTCCCTGGTGGGAAGCTGTCTTATAGCCAGGCTGGGCTTTACGCAGGTGTAATAGTAATGTGTACATGACAACAGATCCCATGTCATCATGTTATATTACCGATGATGTGTCCAAGGGCATCAGATGTGTTAACTTAGAAACCATCCAGCCAATAAGAGACTCAGTGTACAGGTCAGTCTGTGGGGAGATGAATAATTTACTTATGTAGCCGTCCATACGTGAGACTGTCTTTTTATCTGTAATTAAGTTCAGTTTGAAAGGTATGGGGCTAACATAGACAGATAATAACCATTCCTTACAAGGTTTTTGTTTAGCATAAGCTTTCTTCTGCTGCCCTCTTCAGGTAGTCATTTCGAATTACACCGTAAAGCCAGTGCTACTGGCTAACTCTAAAAATCTCTTCACAGTTGGCAACATCCTTCTATTTTGATGCTACACTGATACCAGAATGAGGGAGTTGAGATAGCTCTTCAGGAATATTATTCTGGCGGAAGATGGGTGACACCACTGGAACAGTTGTTGGGTACTGAGTGCCACACCTGCCTGGCTGTGCCAACAAGGGCTGGAAGATGGCTGGCATGAAACGATAGCAGCCTTAACACTTCCACCACTCTGCTACTAAGCTGCAACCGAGCTAAAAGAGGAAAAACTATGCATTGAGTTGGAACTGAACAGCTGGCACTTTCACTGATTATGTGTTAGTTGTGCAAGAAGCGAAAACACAAAATGCAGCATTGCAGAGAAACAGTGGGAAAATGTTGAGAGTCAGCCAGGGAGGGATGTACAGCCAGTGAACCCTCCTAACCAAGCCCAGCCATGTCTGTACACTTATCCCTTCACATTGCAGGGTTACCACACTACTCTGATGTGTGCACTTCAGGGGGTTGCCTGTGGAATACTAACATGCTGTGCTGTTAGTGCTGTGATATTTTACCCATGGGGCAAGTAGTCGTAGATGTGCTAGGTCCCTTTTCAGAGACAGATTAGTGGAAGCTACAAATGTTTCACCTTCAACCATTTCATCAAACAGCCTGAAGTGTAAGTGGTCCATGGCCAAAGCAGCACTACCACAGTGGATATGCATCTGTTCTGTAAAGCTTTTTTTCTTGGTTCAGGATGCCAGAATAGCTCCATAGTGACATAAAGGCATAAAATTGAGGCATGGGTCACGACAAAGTTGTGTGAGCAGCTCAGGATTCATAAGATTTGGGCCACACTACTTACTTCTCAGAGTGATGAAATGGTGGAGAGGTTCAACCAACAACTCACCACCCATCTCACGACCGTGACAGTCATGAAGTTTTGGGACACCCGGTTAATGTTCTAAATAATTGTTTTCTGAGCTTATGGCACCCATCATGTGGAAACTCAGCAAATGTAGTACGGTTCTCTTCATCTTAGCCTAATATAGGCTTATCAGGAACTCCATTAAGTGCTTTTAATTGTTCTTATAAAATCTCCTCAATGAGCAATATTCTTGGAATTTTTGCATATTGTACTTACAGTAATACACCACAATTCCTTCTAGCTGTGCATCCATGTAAGAGAGAAAACACCTGGAGATGTGACTGACTCCAGCCTAATGTGTGCCTCCCCAGAGGAACCTCTTTGCCCAAATTAATAGTGCCCTTTTATGGTTTTCTGTGTGTGTGTGTGTGTGTGTGTGTGTGTGTGTGTGTGTGTGTGTGTGCCTGTGTGTGAATCAATCTGGAAAATGAACGGCTGATAAATGTCACCTTTCTATAATGTCCTATTCATTTGTCCCAGCGGTGGTGAGTAATATGCTGTGTGTGTAAGTGTGTGTGTTTAGGTGGGG
>JAVSBV010011253.1:5000-26096 GCA_033117975.1 Parotocinclus spilosoma
TACGTCAGTGCAGCAGAATATTACACAAAGGATTCCTGCAACAAGAAGGTGTTTAAATGCCATTTTAAGGTTAATGTTTGGTTTTGAGAGCTGAGGAAGCTCAGTATCCACTAGGTGGAGAGAAAGTTACACTAGTTTTGCCTCCTGCACCACAGTTCAGCTTTCCTTTGTGTATTTACAGGATTAGTTGTGCTAAACTGGTCTTATGGCCTGTAAAATACTAATGTCTGTAATAAATCAAAGCTGAGGGAAATAGGTGTACAATTACGTTCAATTCGTAAACCGTAGTAAAATTGTGTATAACTAACTTTTATGTTCTAACAGAACGAGCGAGCTCGTTTAGTATAGCCAATGCTTAGCTAAAATCATTAACAATATGAGATCTGACTGAATATAAATATTAAAATAATTATATTGCTCACAAAACTTGTGAAATATCTCCTAATTTTGTGAGCAGTGTAGTTATTTCTTTATTATCCATAGTCTTTGTAGAATGCATAAAATTGGTTTGTTATTTTGGATATTTGGCCTATCTTGCTATTTTTAATATTCTAACTTATTATTTGCGGGGTTTTTTTTATAATTTGACACTTACACTAGGGTAAATGGCTGAAACCTACTAATAATACTTTATCCTCAATACGTGTAAATACGGTCAGTTTGAAAAAACAGATGTCTTATTTTATATTGTTATATTATATATATTTTTGTGTTTGTAATTGAACTCAAGTTTCCTTTTTTTTATCTGAGCGCGATATGAACAGTTTTCTCCTGGCTGGATACTGACCATTTAAATCAGTTTTATTCTGGTCATTTGTTTCCATTTGGTACTATAAAATATCCAGATATTCATTTACTCCACAGCCGCCACGTGTTCACTTTCTGTTGGAATAATTATTAATGTCGGGAAAATGGGGTCGCCTATCTCCTTTTCTTATTTCTTATATTCTGTATTATATTATCCGTGCGCTGTTTCACTGTTGCCATCATTTGGGGGATATTATCCGTTTGTGCTTCTTAGCTAGAAAAAGTAATAAAAGGCCTCCTAAACCAAATTATGACACGTTTAGGATTATAACCATGCAAACGCGCTGCTGCCAGAGTTCCCTGAATGATAAAAGTGTTTAAAAAATACTATTTAACCGTCGGGTTAAACTGTTTGCTTTGTCATATGATCCTTAATATTTTGCTGTCCTTTTCCTTGACTTCCTAACCTGACCCTATTTCCACTTCTCCTCTCCTCAATGCTCTGTATTGTGAGCACAAGGATTGACAAATGTGCGAGCTTGGGTTACGTTTAATACAAAAGTTCTGCGTTTTCCTCCAGCTGTTCGTCTGGCCTTATCTTTACTATCTTTAAAGTTTGAAAATTATAGAACACAATGAACAAATACAACAGTTTACAATACAACATCCTGAACTCGATTTAGATTTTGGAAGTAAAAATATTTGTGTTTGTTTTTTAATTAGGAATGTAGGGCAAGTTAAATTTTCAAAAGTAGTCCCCAGTGTCGTTTAAAATGATTTATAATGAGTTAGTTTTACTTATTTACTTTAGTTCAAGTAAAATTGGAAACATGTTTATTGCATTTAGATAATGGCGGCATTTAGAAATGAAATCCAATTTCAGCTTCTTATTATAAACTGTCCGTGGATGTAATAGGGCTCGATTATTCTCTGTCGCGCGTGGTATTGTGGTTTATGGACATGTTTTGAGAGTGTGGATAAAATCACTGTATTGTTTGCTTTATCCTTTCTAGAATGTGTTTGAACAGGTCAACACATGCAACCTAAACTTGGAATAACCATCCGACATGTACAGTCAGCTCCTTCATTACTGGCAAAGTGAGATGAAATGATTCTAAAAAGTGTAACCGAAAGTCAGAGAAATCTGATCTTTAATTGTTAAGTTGATTTAAAGAAAGTAAAACCTGCTTAAATGGGGTTTCCAAAAACAGCACACGTGCAAAACGCCACAGTTCCTCTAAAAGCTTGATGGGATTGAAGATACGGAGCATGGAATCTGAAACGCTTCTCAATTTCAGCCTTACAGACTCCTGTATGAACTCTTCTGCTCCCCTCACCAGGTTTTGGGGGGGTTTAGGTTACGAGACTGGGCTTCTCGTGTCAAAAAGTTTGATTCTGTTATCATGTTGTAATGTGGACTTGAACGGGTTTGAGATCACTTTCCGGCTGGGAGATCCAGCAGTGACCCAGTTGTAGCTTCTTGGCAAAAGCGGACCGGATCTAAAACCTCCAACAGGCTACTTCATGATGTCCACGATGTCATGAATGCTAAAGTGCTGTGCTCATCTTACTTCTGCAGTTCGTTAACTGTTACCACAGAGCAACGACATGGCATTGATTAAATATGTGCAATCAGTAGGACATACCACAACCGGTCTGAGAATTTTTTTAAATATATATTTTTGATCTGTAATTGAAAAATCAGTCTTCAGTCATGAACATCTCTTTATCTCTACTGAGCAAAAAGCAGCAAGAACAACATTCAACGTAAACTCCTGTTTGGTGCTGATGTAGGAAAAACAACAAAT
This sequence comes from Parotocinclus spilosoma, assembly GCA_033117975.1. Taxonomy (NCBI): domain Eukaryota; kingdom Metazoa; phylum Chordata; class Actinopteri; order Siluriformes; family Loricariidae; genus Parotocinclus; species Parotocinclus spilosoma. Next base: position 7,556 of record JAVSBV010011253.1, read on the forward strand.
ACGGCCATAAAGGAAAGGAATAAAATTATTATTTTTTATTTATATCAATACTTATATATTTAAGTTCAACGCGATCCTATGTTTCACTCATGTACTGAGTGGAAAGGTTTAGTCTTTGTATGAAGATATAAAGAGACGCGATTGTTCTCACGTGCTGGGGGAAAAAACAGCAAACAGCAGCACGTTGTGTTTTTTGGACTGGATTGATGGTCAACCATCTTAACCAGCAAGAACACAGTTCACTAGCTAATCCAGCATATACAAATGTGGCCCAGTATGAAAAACTAAATTCTTATGGACCACTATCTAAAACACAACTAAGCTAGTATTTATTCTAAGATCAGGACTGCCTAGAATTAAAATCACTCAAAAAGTCATGAAAATCTGCCCTCAAGTGATTCTGAGATCTTATAGATTACATAAATTGACACTCATTGAACTTCTAACAGGCTGATTATAATGATAAGATTTACATATTATTATTTAGCAGGCACCCTTTTTCCAGAGAAACTTTCAGCTGGAACAGTCTGCAATCCAATCAATTTTGGTTTAACGGCCGTACTCAATGACCCAACAGTGGTAGTTTGGCCAGAATGGGATTTGAACCATAGACCATGGTTCACTGTCCGGGACCTAAACCGCTAAACCACACAGTCCCACAGTACGGTATGATTTAATCCTATCAAATATGACATCTGCTAGTTCTTAATAAACAGTCTAACTGTGAGCTGGCATATTGCCTGTCTTAAAATCCTAGCAACATTACAGATCCCTGTCCCCAGTGCAGATAGTAAGTACATGCAACAATGTGTGAAAGTGAATTTGCATGGCCTCTGACAAGCAACACCTAGGCAAGGAGGTAAACACGTCTGCATTTGAATCTTTTACCGCATGAGCGCTAACATCAGCATTCTCCATGACTAATTTTGAAAACGTGGTGGCAAAAAGGTGACTCTGTACCCACGGGTCCATTTATTAGCTCTCATGGATGGAAATGAAGCGCCTGTAGGGAACTTTGATCCAAATTCTATTCTTTAAACAGCAAATCAAAACGACACGAGGTTACTTATAGCCTAACTTTGTTTAGCTGGTCGTACACGCAGCATGCACGCTCATTGTATTACCTTTTTACACTCTAAAAAGGAAAACATATTAAACTGTTGTGTTTGTGATACAATAAGCTGAATAGTCATTTTAATCAGATAACATTATAACGTTGTAGGAACGATTCTACAGTTCCTCATGGTTCCGAGAAGCCAAAAAGAGAGAAGCTTAACTCAAAAGGTTTATCCTTCTTACAAAGAACTCTGACACTGTTGGTGTGGGACTGCATGGTGGTTGTAAATAAGGAGACAGCCGCGTTTGGTTATGCAAATGCGCGTGTGCCTGGTGTTAATTTTTCCGTACGGGTGCAGGGTCACCTGTGGCCACGTTTTCTTCTCCGCATGTCCTGCAGTGCGGGTAGCGTGTGAGGCTTTTAGGGGATTTCGACTCCTGGCCAATCACCGCCATGCTGCTTTGCCTTCTTAGCCAATAGGAGCAGGATTTTGGATTGGGGTGTGTGTATGTGATGTCAGTCGCAGGTGAAGTGGGGACTGGGTCGGGATATGTGTGTGTGTGTGCGCGCTGTGCGTGCGTGCGTGTTTGCGCTCTGTCAGTGAGTGTCGGACTCCGCGCAAGAGCGACGTGGACCGAAATGAGAGTGGCGCGGATGAGTGAAAGGGAGCGAGAGCGGCGGATTGCCTTCACGTTTCCGTTAGAGCTGCAGTGACTTTTTACGTTTTGTTGTTTTGCTTTTGAAGCACGAGATGGCTTTGCGCAGCAGTGGCTCCTTGATGCCTTTCTCCATTCAGGCCATTTTAAACAAAAAACAAGAAACGGAGGAAGAAGAAGAAGAGGAGGAGGAGGAAGAAGAAAGGCCAAGTCTGAAGGGGTTGGATGTGTGCTTTTCGAAGAATGCCTGCTGGAAAATTTTCGGTCGATCGCCCAGAGGCGAGGATGAACTGGGGTGCGAGCACGCGCACAGGGAACAGGAGAGGGGTCTGGAATGGGAACGGGCGCGAGGAACGACAGGCACCCACCAGAAAAGCTACGACTCGGACTCTGGTCTCAGCGAGGACAACAACAACCAAATTCTGGAGGACGAACGCGAGACGAAAAGCGGAGCGGGCTGTGGGCGGCTGGACGGAGACCAGGGAACACCAGAGGAAAGCTTTCAGGACGAGACGGACCGCGAGTTCACCACCGAGAGAGTTCTGAGTGACTGCGAGCTCTCCAACAGCGTGTCCGGTAAGAGGCCACGTTACAGCAGCCTTTTACTAGAATGAGATCTCGATTGTAATCAGTAACCCTTATGTATGACACGGTGGGCTGGGTTCCCAAACCAGGATTAGTGATAATCCTAAAATATCTTAATCATTTAGTACTAATAACTCAGTTTAGTCCCAAGATTAGACTCAAACTAGAATAAAGGCCCAGAAGAAACAGGTTCAGTTTGGTAAACAACGTCCTGCGTGGAGTAGAAGAAAAACTCCGAGCTTTGTTCATCAATTCGAGGGTTTTTTCTCTTAAAACAAAGTGAAAAAAAAGACATTTCTTGACCGTAATCACACGTTTGCAACAGTGATTTTGCAGAAGGCCGTCATATGCAAACGAGCACTTTAACAAACCACATTTTTAATAGGTTACGTAAACAAACCAAAGGCAGAGGTTCCAGGGGTTTCTCTGGGCGTTTGGATAAATCGTGGCCTTTGCGTGATCTAGATTTTGGAGCCAAACTGACACACAACACGCGTTCCTTGGTTTATTTGGAAATATCACCTCTGCCTCATGACCCACGTTTGTGCTTGATCATGGAGTCCCAGTCCCAAAGCGGCTGAACTTTCTAACCCGTTTGTACAGAGGTCCAGACTAAAACTAAAGAGGGCCAAAACCATTCAAGCACAGCAACGAAAAATTGGAAGTATCAACAATAAAACCAATCAAATGGACGCTTTCACATAATAAGCCATGCTTATGTAAACGTTCTGTAAACGTAGAATATATATATATATAAATTACCCGAATTGATGCTTTACATGGTCGTGGTTATAATTAAAAGCCTATTTTCGGCAGCTCTTATTTGTTTAACGTTTTAACTCCGATCACCAAACCACAAAAAAGACAGACCTCTGTAATAAAAAAATAAAAAACGTAAAAAAAATTGAAAGCATCTTTCAGCTTTGCCACTGCACAATTTTAAAAGGCATTTCAAATACCAAGTTCCTGACCAAATTTTACAATTCAAAACTGTTTCGCATTTTTTCTTACATTTGTTTTTAAACCTAAAGCCTAGCTGAAAAAAAGACTTTTGTTTACTGTTGCGTACATATTTGCATATTTATGTTTCTTTAAGGTGTCTGTGCACGTTAAATACCTTATTTAAATAATTTTTCTGGTCAAACTTCTCCAGTTGGACTGAACCAAGTTTCGAACTAAAGTGAAATCTTAATATTAAATCCCAAATCATTGTAATATAGGGGACATGTGCAGGATTAGACTAGGCTTTACTTTATGAAAACAAGACCTGTTTTCCGTGTCAGTTGCAGCTCGTGCACGGGTCGTTGTTGTGTTTTTGTTACCCACTGTTGTGTTAAACAGCACCTTTAGTAAAATCCTCTGCGTTACACCTGGACTCCGATAAAGACAGTGAGCGTTAGGTGGTTTTTGTTTTGTTATGTGTTGGGGTTTTTTTCCTCACTGTTTTCACAGAATGTCTTTAAGCCGGGATCTTTCTTAAACCTGGTGCACAAGAGCGCGTGCAATAAACCATGTGGTGGAGTTTAGATGCTGCGGCCCTGAACGATATAAACCTTTAACCTCTGTTAACCTCTAATCATTCTCACAGCGCGTGCTAGTGCACATGCTCAGTGCAGCCTTGGATCTTAATTAAGTTTGATTGAAAAAAACAAATAATGAATTAAAATCGATTTACTGTTGGTTAGAGCAAATAAGTGCGCGTGCGACCAGCTGTTTTATCTCGAGCTTTATTTGCGGTGCTTGGTTATTACATATTTTATGAAGATTATTTAGTACTTATCATAACATACAGGTGATTTTAATTGCCCCGTTTATTTTTACTTGTTCTCTTATGCTTAAAAGTAACCTGGTTTGTTTACTAAATATCAGATCGCGTGATAAGTAATCATAAACAATTTTCACAAAGCCCAGTAATATGATAGAAAATGTTAATTAAAAAAATATATAACTCATAAAAAGTATGCTATTAATTCATGCTTTTAAAAAAGTAAACCACTGATTCCTTCACTTAAACTCTGACACCGTTATATTAATTTAAAAAAATAAAATCACATGAATCTATTTCTTAAACGGAGTTATCACCCTAATTATTATTATTATTATTATTATTATTATTATTATTATTATTATTATTATTATTATTATTATTATTATTATGTCTTTTTTTAAACAGTGTGGTAGATAATGGGTATGGAACAGATGCCAAGTTATATAATTAGATATTAAGAGAGTGCGCTTTCAAACCTGAGGGCACATTTAAATAAGGCGGCTTTTGCATTTTCTCAAATTAAGAGAAATTGTATGCAAATCCTAAGGTGTTTCAGTGTGTGCATCACAACTACTCCCAAAGACACCCACTAGAACTTATATTGTTATTTTATTATAAAAGTGCCTGTTAGAAACACCAACAGCTCTATTTTTACTATATTATTAATAGTTTAAGGTTTTACTTTTACCAGTGCATTTATTCTATGGATAATTTGCTTGTGTTAATTTGGCTTAAATTGGTTTTGTTGTTTTAGCATCCCATAAACCACTGTTGCTATGCTGAACCCAATAAACCGTTTTATATAGGTGTAAAAATCAAATGTCATTACTACGCAGTGGGAATTAATATCGTATTATTTTATTTGAATAAATGAAAAGCTGTAATACAAATTGTTTAAAAGCATGTAAAATATGTAAAGTGGTCATTCTAAAGCATTAAAAAATAGTTAGACTAGGTAATAGGTATAATAGGTATACACTAAGATGGGGGATTAAAGCTGACCAACACCGATTCAATTTGAAACGATATTTAATATCGTTAAATATGTAATAGCTAAATGAGTTTACAACATTATGTTATCCACTTGATTTGTATAATCTTTTAATTTAAAAAGTCTTTCATTGCATATTATTTTAAAGTGAATAAACAATTATTTTCCTGAAGGTTTATTCATGGATGGGAAACGAATTTTTTCAGCTCAATTTAAGGATCAGTTCACTTTTGGTTTCCTTTTGCAGTTTTATTATTAGGTGTCATTTACGGAAGCAAGTAGTCTATGCGTATATTTACGTCTTCGCGTGTGAGATTGTGCTTTATAAAGTTATAACAGTTCTTTCTGAGATTGTGACTATAATTACAATGCTCTATATTCAGGATCCCTTTATAGGGAAAAATGCACACTAGCTTTTAATTAATCAGACATGTTGATGTTTAATTAATCAGACATGTTGATGTTTAATTAATCAGATATGTTGACTTTTTTCACTTTCATATTTCAGACTGCAATAACCAGGACGAGAAGATTACAGAACAGACCGGCATCAATAAACAGCGGAAGAAGCGTTCTCGTGCTGCTTTCTCTCACGCGCAGGTCTTCGAGCTCGAGCGTCGCTTCAGCCACCAAAGGTACCTGAGTGGACCGGAGCGCGCGGACCTGGCGGCCTCTCTCAAGCTGACGGAGACCCAGGTGAAGATCTGGTTTCAGAACCGCCGCTACAAGACCAAGAGGCGGCAGATGGCCGCGAGCAGCGCTGCTTCAGCCGCCGCCGCCGCCGAGCTGCTGCTGCCTGCGGCTAAGAGAGTAGCAGTCAAGGTGCTGGTGCGTGATGACCGGAGGCAGTACGCGCCGGGAGAACTGCTCCTTCTGCGGCCTCCGCCGCTGCTCGCGCTCCAGCCGCCAGCTTCAGCCACCTCCTCTTCATCATACTGTTACTACTATCACCCACACGCCTACTGCGCGCCGGCCTGGTCCCTGTCAGCGGGCAACCAGTTATGAAGCTCTGTCTGGAGAAACTCTGTTCAACTGCGAGCAACGAGTGAGAGACAATAAAATACTTCATTCAACTGTTTTAAGCTGAAACAAACTCTCCCCCTCTCTAAGAACTGACCACGTTACTCTTATTAATATTAATATTATGATAATACTTTTTGGTATTACTATTATTATTTTGGTGGGTTTTTTTTGAGTGTATGTGGAATATTTGTTTCTTTTCATCAAGCTTTCTTGCAAACCATCGAGTACCATTTAAAAAAATGTTCCTAAACAGAACTCTCTAAGGGTTTTGTGTAGTTCCTCTGGGTGAAAATTTGAAGGTCCTACAGGAACCTTACAATAGAAAAGATTTCAAGTGGAACCCCTAGAAAGCAGCCTGTGCCACAAAGGACCTTGTTACTTTGAACTGACCTTTTGGTTAAAAGGTTAAACATTAAAACAACCCTTGAGGAACTTTTTCTATCTATGAGTAGATTACAACTATGCTGTATCCGCACAACGGCGGCTCGGTGGGTAGCATTGTGGCATCACAGCCAGAAGGTTCTGGATTCGATCCCAGGTGGAGCAGTCGGGATCCCCACTGTGTTTGTGTGGGTTTACTCCAGTGTCAACCCACAGTCCAAAGACATGCGTTAAGTTAACTGATACACTAAGGTGGCCCAAGTGTGTGTGTGAGTGTATGTGCGCTATGATGGATCAGCTCCTGCCTTGCACCCAAGCCATCAGCTCCCCCGTGACCCCATCCAGAATCAAGCAGATAAGGAAGTAAATGAATGTATCCACACACTATTAAGGCACCTCAGTCCATCACTGCATGGCTAGAGGTTCCAAGTGGAACCAACTACAATTACAGTGAAAAATCTTTATACATATACATGTTTACAGTCCTCCATGCCTTATAAGCCAGTTCCTGCTTTTCTCTTGTAGTTGCCCGAAGATCTTCAAACGATTTGTTTGACCTTTTTTTCTGAGACTGACCTGATTGAGCACATTGTGGGACTTCATGGGAGCATTGGACTTTCTCCACTTTGCTTTTCGACACTAAATGGACTACAAAACCCTCTATAGTGCACTAGTGAAGAGGGTGAATAGGGTGTAATTTTTCCACACATGTAAGACTCCAGCACTTCTGGTCAATAGACTGATTTTCTTTCTTTAAAACAAACAAACACAAGGACAATGACTGAATGTGTGTGTGTGAGAGATTCAGTGGGACCTCAATGTCAGACTTTGACAGGTGATGCGATTCACTGATGAGTAGAAGGCAAACATTATCGCACACCTATGAAGTAGTGTGTGTGTGTGTGTGTGTGTGTGTTCATGTAAATACTGTCACTGTTGTTGTTTGATCACAAAGTGAAATTTATTAAAGACGTATAACTTACATTGCTTAGTGTCTTTCACTTAAACCCAATGCTGTTTGTTAGAATATTGCAACCAAACACTGATGTACTCGGCAAGCCTAAATTATTTATTATTATTATTATTATTATTATTGTCTAAATAAATGTATGTAACCATGAATAAAAAGAGAAACAACAAGAACATAAACAGAATAATAAATATAATAACATGCCAATTATACAATCTATATATAAATTATTTTAATAAATATGAATTATCAATCGTCACAGAAAAGTGGGGGTAAGATACCGGACTATTAGCCAGACCCAGGGTTCAAGTCACTTCAGGCTGCCACTGTTGGACTTATGAGTAAAGCCCTTAACTCACAAATGCTTATATTTTATTCTGTAAGATACGGATAAGGGCATTTGCAATATGCTGTACATAATAACAGAATGTAAAATACTAATTAAATATTATTATTATTATTATTATTATGCTGTACATAATAACAGAATGTAAAATACAAATTAAATATTAATAATAATAATAATAATAATAATACATTATTAAAAAGAATAATTATTATTTTACATTCTGTTATTATGTACAGCATAGAGCATAATAATAATAATAATAATAATAATAATAATAATAATAATAATAATCCTAATCCTGAAAAAGTCGTTTAGGGAAAAGGGACTTGCCAAATTCATAAACATTAACATACAAAAAAAGTAATGTCTATCCGCGTGCGCATGACCATCACTATAGTATAGTACAGCCTGTGAGACTGCAGCAGTATGACAGAGGCTGTGAGGAATGGGTGGCGTGTGTCAGGTTGATTCATGCATCACCACAGACCTCATGCATTATTTTTATGGTCCTGTGTGTGTATTGCACACGGTTAAAGTGTGTTAATGTGATTTAAAGTCCCCGTACTGCTTTTCTCAGTGATTTAATGCGACCTCGCACGCGCAGATCAGCCTCCCGAGTCTGCAATAGAAAGCTCGATGCGTTTAGCACTTCACTGTGTTCGGGTCCTATAACCACAACCTTCACACCTGTAACAGGAATAGAACGGACGCTAAAGGACTGCTGCTTATTTAAATGGTGCTTTGGAGATGCTTTGATTTGACTTCTTTTTCTGAAAGCAATAGGACCGTGCGTTGGGTTCAAAAAAATTTTTTTTAATCGTGTTATCGTGAATGTGCGTTATTGCAGAGAGATCCGGTGCATCTCAAGCAATCTAGAAGCAAAAGACAGTGACACGATGAGTAATGGAGAGAACCGGGAAGGTTCCTGCTTCGCTGGTGTGGCTGTTGGACCGGTGATGGTGTCTGAAGGTCGGTGAAAACCATAACTTTGCTCATGTTGCTGCAGTGTAAGTTTGTGAATTCTGTTTAGGAATACTATTTTATTGTTTATATACCGCATACCTTTACAGGCTTTTATATATACACGGGTCATAAAATAGGGGACATTTCATTATGGGATATTTCATTTTGGAGTGTCCCCTAAGTTGTGTGAGCACTATTTACCGAGAAACTCCTTACAGTGGGACTGCCTTACAGGTAAAATAACACAAGATTGTTTTAAATAAAGTGACATTTAGCTTACCTCACATTGTTTTATCAGCCACATTGCTTGTCTATTTATTGTTGGTCATTTTTGCGATCATGCATACTCCATTTTACTGCAATCCAAAATACAATTGGGTTAAATTAAAACGATAGCAATTTATAACTAGAAACAATGCTTTTTGGCTGGTCCAGAACGATTCAACATTTTATATGACTGTACATTTGATCGAGTTTACTAGAAACATTGTATTATGTACATATATTACTGTGAAATTATTCTTAGCTAGTAACTGTCAAGGCTTAAAATCCTTTATATTGCTGGATTGATTGTTGAGTTTCTATTGTCTATATTCCGAAGGAAATGTCCACTAATAATACAAATCTAAATTACAATAAGTAAATGTACCAAAAACCAAGCTTAAGTATCTCATTGCGATATGCTGCACCACAAACAACCCTGATGAAAAATACAAAGACCAGCACATTCTGGATGCTTTTATGCTGGCAAGTTATCAAGACTATACGAGTTTTATCCATACTGGTCCGAGTTGATGCTTTTTAGTGCTGGTAATGGTTTAGCTGGTAAACTCTAAACGCTATTTATAGCAGGGTTTATAGGCTATATAAAATACACGGGTTTCCCTTTGGAATCAAGTAAAGCGTTGGGTAAATACTGTTCTATTTGTATTGTTGTATTTATATAGCATAGCTATGTAGTTTAACGGTCTATAAAACACATAGTCTGTAACCTAAAGCTTCTTGAATTTTTTAGCCATTTACTGTTTGGTCGATTTGACTTCTCTCTGTGGAACAAAATGGTAGTTCGAGAAATAAATTTCTATTTGCTGAGCGTTAATATAATATTTAACATTACTACTCGTTGTAGTAATACCCTCAGCGTAATTACTAGCCGTTTGTTTGTTTCAGTAATCAAACATCTCACGTGATTAATGACTAATGTTGCTATAATAACATTACTATGCTTGTTACATTCATTATTCATATTCATTATTAGTAATTATTACATTTGTATATTAGTGCTTTTCAAGTAAATGTGATTTTTTTTTAACGTGGAGGTTCGTTTTAATCGTTTAACAGGGCTAAGCTCGTTAGCTAGCAAAGCTATATAACAGTGTCGGTTACTTGTGGAACTGTTAGCAGCTTAGCGGATGTGATATCATGTTGCCATCGGACTGCTGACAAATAACAATAACATTAGCATTGTTGCTGGGGACCATCATACCCACAAAACTATCATCCCAAAACACAACACATGCTGGTCTTTGCTGTTTCCATTCTTTTTAATAAGAGGATGTTTATAGACTTAACCACTAAAGCCCACATAGTTTGTATTTATATTAACAATACTCAACAACAGGACCAAAGCACAACCGTTTTAGGATGTTTCTAATCTTAAGCGTTTACTCCTCTGGGCATTTCTTGTATTTTTGGGAACACAGTGGAGTATTACATTTAATATTTCAGCGGGCGGAAATATGACACCACAAAGTGAAGTGTCTCTGGATTGTACAATACCACAGTGCACTAACCTTGTGAGTTTAGTAACAAAAGCTCTGCGAGTAAAATAGAGACAATGAAAGTATGCAGCCATCACTGGTTAGCTGTAATATTAACCTGTATGCTCATTCAGTTATTGCACTTAAAGATGCAAACTTGGAAAAGTTAGCCATCATTCTCAAATGGCTGTTTTATATGTGTGAGAAATAATGCCTTGTATACCCAATAAATTGCGTTAATAGTTATTTAAGATTCTTCTCTTTTTCGTTACACTTATTCTGCATAAAGTATTTGTGTGCTCTGCTCTCAAAAATAGGAGATATTTTATTAGGGGATATTTCATTTAAAAATAGTTAGTTTTGTTTAACATGATTGGCTGGTGTATATCTGCAATAAAGTATTCAAGGTTTAGAATTATATATCCCTGCATGGGATATTACACCCTACATATTGTCTATTTAGTCTATTTAGGAGTGCAGATAAATCACATTCAAACATGGTTTTTGATTATATTGCATGCAATGTTTCCAATAGGGAGGGAATGTTCATCCAGTCATTCTTGGATTATAAATTAAATAATACAGTGCATTAATGAATATCTTCTGCACCTATAGTGCCCTAGGTACGCATTGATTCCATATTTTACTTCCTTAGTAGTCCACAGACTCAATTTTTACCGTTCAAGTTGGATGCTGCATAGTTTCAGTAAGTAAGTTTAGGAAGTGGACAATTCAAAGTAACAACAATGATCTCTGCATTTTAGTTGCTTACATTTGGCTTTCCAATAACTAACTAACTACAATCCAAGCAATTGTGTGTTAAGGATGTTGCTCAGAGAACTGGACTCTGAAACTTCTGATCTATAGTCCAAGCTTAATCCCTGTACCACTCTTTAATCCAGTACTTCATGTAGTCAATTAGTGTTTAAACAGTCATTTAGATTTATAAATAAAGAGTTATAAAGAGTTTGAAAGCATTTATTGATTACATCTTTGAATGGATTACATGGGGACACATGAGGGAGATATGTATTATAATTCAGTATAATAAGTTCTGTATGATAGCACGAAACATGCTCATAATTACTTTTATATGTGGAATAAGTATACAGTAGTTTGGGTTCCAACAATCTACTTGATGGACTGTGCATGTTAAAATTTTTTGATTGTACTGGATTTTACTGTATATCCTAAATATGGACACACTCCACACATTTACACGATAATTGTGAGAGACTGTGTTTCCTGCAATGCGAACCTTTCTGGAGGTATATAAGGTCTGTATCATGTAGGGCAGGATGGAAAACACAATTTGGATTAGTTGACAAAAGTAATGATGCGTCTATGAACCGATCAAACTGCAGATGTAAATCCAGTAAAGTTGAGAGTTTAAATTATATTAAATTGCAAATGGATGTGCAGGGCTGGCTTCTCTATTAAAAAAAAAAAATCCCTATTTAAGTGCAACTGAGACCCGATGGTTAAACTTTCCGGGAAGACATGTTGGAAATGAGTGAACAAAAAATATAAAAAAATAGGCCTAAAGCCTCTATTGACCGTCTAAAGTGTGTGTGAGTGAAAGAACGAGAGAGGGAGAGAGAGAGATAGAGTGCTTAGTTCTGTCTGGAAATGATTTGCAGATGGTGCTCCAATTTATGCCACTCAAAATGTTATTGACACTGAGATCATGCAAAATCTCTACCCCCTCTCCAAAGCCACTCCCTCTCTTTGTCTCTCTCTCTCTCTCTCTCGCTCTCTCTCTCTCACACACGCACACACACACACGTGATTTTTACTGTATTTGTGAGATCAGAGATACTAAGGACGTTTGTAACTTTTTTTTTTACTTGAGTCTCCCAAATAATTCCACTGACAGTTATCACTCTTATGCTCCTTTTTATGTGACTGTTGTTGTATCTCTCAACCAGAATCCAATTTGTGACCCAAAATCAAACCGGTCATCTAGCCTTCACCGTTGTGACCCGATGCACTTTTGACTCAGTGGTAAGACCCATCTGCTGAAAATGGCCGTTTCGGAGTTCAGAACCCAGGTGGTGCTTGCAACGTGGGTTGGATGGAGTGTTTAGGTAACCCTGTGATGGACTGGCATCCTGTCCGGCATGTATCTTTGCAGTGCCCAATGAATTCCGGTTAGGGTCCAGACCTTCCCCTTCTCTTTGACCCTGACATGGATAAGTGGGGGTAAACCTGGAACTTGATGACCATTTCTGCAAAGAAGAAGGGAAATGACTTGGGATATATAACATCTTATAACAGGGACATCAACCAAAACACCTTAAACGATGCCTTTTAGAGGGAAAAAAATCAGTAGTACTTATTGTAACTGTTTCAGCTGCGGGTTTGATGAAAAGTCTATGCTAAAGCATTTGAAGAACCAGATACTGATACCGAGTGTTACAACTGACCCGTGTTAGAATCAATCACTTTCGATAATCTCTTTAAACCGGCTGTTGACCGCATCTGATCGTCCTAACCCTAATATTTTGGATCAATTTACATTTTTTGTCAGAAATTAAGATTGACAAAAGACATTTTGCTTTGGTTACTTCATAATAATAATAATAATAATAATAATAATAATAATAATAATAATAATAATATAGGAATGAATTCGGGCAATGGTTTCTCTTAAATAACCAGTGTATCGGTAATTCTGATGTGGGTTTATTCAGGGATTTTGTCTCCTGTCTCGGAGCCGCTGTATATTTTTGCTGTGATTGGACATGTCAAAGGCTATTTGTGTATAAGCGCTAATAGCAGCTCTGTGACGGGCGGAATAGTACTTAATCAGACCGACCATGTCGGCCTGTGTTGAGCAGGATCAGATTTCTGCTGTAATAACGGAGAAAATTACCGTTTAGCTCTTTTTATTATTATTATATTTTTATCCCGCGCGCCTCTGCACCTGCGGCCCATTCCGCCTCTCAGCTCGAATTCACTCATCCTCCTCTTGTTGGTGATGAAACAGGGCACAACTTTTCCTCAGTCCCATTTATCTTAAATGCTCCGTCACTACAGGTAGGGGATCTACCATAAATAACACAAAACACACAAACTCGCACTTCAGCCTTGTTTTCACTTTGTGTACCACATGGTTATTATTAGGACATTTTGTGAAGTTTTCTCAACTTTTCCACCATGTTCCATCTTCTTTTATGTTGTACTCGTTTTATAGAGACTATATTTTTTATTTTATAGGCGGGCCTTAGTTGTGCATAGTCCTATGTTTTCTCCCACAATTATTCTTTTTAGTTAGCCATAGTCTCATTTTATTATTTGGTAAATTGGCGTGTAATCATTCAGCAGAAACATTTTTATTCGTTTGATTTAATAGGCTATTTAAGCAGGATATGGACGATTAGACTATCTGTGTTCATTAGCTGACTAAAAACGGCACCTTTATTCTTAGATTACAGTCTTTAGTTTTTCACTTTTTTACTTTTGTAGCTTTTAGTTTAAATCAATTGGCTGCGGTATTTTTAGTTGTTACTTTAGTTTGATTTTCGCTGCTTTTGGTTTTTATTCTTTGTCTACTTTTTTTCTATGGGATGTGGATTTGTGTGTGTAGTTCAAAATTACAATTGGTTTATTTGAATTGTTTTTAGCCATTGTTTTCTTAATTGATAACAAATAAAAACAGTTATATGTTTTTAGATATTTTACAGATATCTCTAAAAAAATAAAAACAGTTATAGCTGTAATGCTAATTCTTTGTTCCTTTAGTCATACCTTTGCCGTCAGATTGTGAGTTATAAATCTTCTTATATAGTTCTTTTTCTATGGTTATAGATCTTCTTATTATTTGTATAATACTTTGTATTTGATAGGCGGCTCTCAATGGCACGTGTTTAATGGACCGAATGCACGGAAACACCTGTATGATAATTATTCCAGATGTGCGCGGGGCCATCTGCGTTCCGTTCCACATAATAATAATAATAATAATAATAATAATAATAATAATAATAATAATAATAAGTTTTCAATTTCTTTAATGTGATCTAATGGCTATTTGCAGTGCTAGGTTTTCAGTTGTGATTAATAAAATAATATTATTAATATTATTATTATGATAATTGTTATTATTATTTATAATATATTGATATAATAAAATAAAATATATAAATAATATATTAATCATAACATTGATAATAATAATAATAATAATAATAATAATATCAATAATAATAATGATAATAATAATAATACCAATAATAATGTATTTGCCTCGGAATATTGTTTATTTAATGTCCACATTAAATAAAATTTAAAACGACCATGTGACAAAAATAGTGATTGAGTTTGTACATAGTGAGTTAGAAAATATATATTTTTAAAGATGAGTCAGAAATTAATCGGATGTTGTTTTTTTTAATGTATTACGTCTAATATCTTTGTAGGCTGTAAAGCTGTAAAAAAAAAGTAACGCTGATTAAAGTAGAATTTAAAAACATTTTAAAAAAAAATCTAAAGCATTTCATTCCGAGCACTTATATTAAAATGTATTGTTTGCGAAGTCGACAAAACTTTCCTTAGTATTTTATTCTTCATGTCTTTATTATGTTTTGCTGGAACAGTTTGAGCTCTGTTGATTTGCCAGTGTAAAGTTATAAAGTCCTAATTGCTAAATAGGCAATTCTTAGCTTATTAACCTTCGAATCTTTCAATAACAGTAGTTATTATTTATTGTTTGTTATTTGGTTTTCGATTGTGGAGAAAAGAGGAGCCACGCGATAATTACAGTTACTTTTCTTTGCTTTCTTGTGTAGTTCAGGTGCGCCCTGTTCCTTAATGACTACATTTGATTTATTTTATAATCGTTTACCTGACATATCAGGCTCAAGAATCAAGGTTTACTCTAAAAAAAACTGTCTCATAATGCACTTACAAGTACCGCCACTTTACATGTTTCATACGATGCTTATTATTTTGCGAATTCTGTTATTACAGAAGATAAAACTACATTGATAAAGGCACGTATCGGTGGTCTTAATCAACAGAACGCAGTCCCACCATGCCCGGGCCACACCAGAGTCCAGTAACTCCCCTCCATCATTTAGTTATTAGGAGACATTGTGCCTCCAATAACTTACCACTGAGGACTCATTATGTTAAATATATTTCGTTACTTAATTTAAATTGTATGATTCATTTAAATTGTGTTGGTACTTATTTTTATTATTACTACAACTTAATTATTTCAATTAACATCTAGGCCACCCAAGGAGTTTAGGTCCCTTTTTGAGTCTTGGTCCTCCCAAGGTTTCTTCCTTCAATATTCAGGCAGTTTTTTCCTTTCCACTGTTGCCCTAGGCTTGATCAATTTGGGATTGGCCTTTTAAGATAATATAATATTGTAAAGCTGCTTTAAGACAATGCACCAATTTAAAAAGTGTTATAGAAATAAATTAGACTGGAGTCATGTGAAAACCATTTTTTATTAAAAGTTTAAATGCAGTTAACATTAACGCCTCTTGAGGTATTATATCCACCAAAGTAGGCCGGGTTTAAAGACAGACAGACAGACAGACAGACAGACAGACAGACAGACAGACAGACAGACAGATACTGTGAGTGGGTTTTGTTTCAAACTGTTTCAAAACTCAAATGTAGCTTTAGTTGCATTTATGAAAATGAAAACTACCACTAAATGAAATCACACATAAACACAGGGTTGCCAATACAAATTTTATGTCCCCATCAGGATACACAGGACACCACATTCAGGCTTTCTCGAGTCCTTTTGGGCCCCCTGCATACTTAGGGACTTTGTCTGAAATAACTCTTGTATTCTTTTGTTCTCCATTCTCTGTACTGACTGTTCTATATAGAGATTTTTAATCAGGCAGATGTAGACGAGACAATAAATGAAACTGGACAACATTTACTTGAGATTGATTTGGAAACACATGATGGTCCTGTCGGTCAGAACATGGGCAAGAAAGCAATACACTCAACAAGAAAAGACAGTTTAATTGTTTCAAATGGGTAATCTGCCGCATTTATCAGCAATGTGTACAGTTTTAATATTTTCCTTTTGTAACAGGGTCATTTGAAACCAAATCACTGTACTGTACTGTACTGTGATGTGATGTGATGTGATGTGATGAGCACTAAGCACTATGGGTCATAAGAAAGTGCACTAACGAGAGAATAGAATTTGTACACTGAGAATTACTGCAACTTTTTATAAACTGCTTAACTGGTTTAGCTTCTGTTCACTGGAAACTGCTTACCTACGCACTGGCAATACTAACCTTCAAAGTTCTTATTTTATATTAAATGGATGTATTTTTTGTTGGTAATGTTTTAATCTCATATTCTGTTCAGGATCTTGGGGGGGCACCAGTGCCCATTCCTGGTGAACATGGATTGTACAGGATGCCAGTTCATTACAGGGCAGAGTATGGGTTGCTCTTGCAGTGTGATGGGATGATCCTCCAACCATGTTCTCTCCCTCAGACACAGCCAATCGTAACCGCATGCGAAGCCCAGCTCGGCTGCAAACCCTAGTTGCTGATTTGTTTGGCACCCTGTGTATTTTGTTTTGTTTAAAATTAATTAAAAAAAAAAAAATACACATTCTTACAAAGCATCTTTACAAAAAGACTCCAAATGCACAGCCAGGGGATGATCACCTGACCAAATTTCCTTCTTCAGACAAAGCCTTTCCATACCAGTCCAATCCAGTTCAAGACCAAGGCCTATCTAGCAGCACAGGGCCCATGGCAGGAACCAATACTTTACAGAACACCAATCCATCACACATGCACGCACCCACACACTAACACTCGCACTTGGACACTTTTTGTCTCACTAGGACATGTGTTTAGAATGTGAGAGGACACTGGAGAACCCAGAAGTCCATTCAAACAACAGGATTGAACCTGAAGCCGTGAGGCTACAATGCTAACAACTGCACCAACTTGTGTGGTGTGCCCAAGTGTAGCATTAATTAGCTTTACTTAGCATGTAGTATAATTTTACATATAAAAAATTTGAAAAGCCATTTCCAGGAAGCTATATTTGCTTTTACTTTGCTTTTTTATATTTATGAACATGTATAAAACGTATTTTTGACGTTTAATTGACAAATATTTAAATGTACGTGCACGCGCTCCTGCTGTTCGTCCGTTTCCTTGACGACCTCAACGCGTTTATACGGTCGAATCCATTTTTCCAGAGGGGTTGAACACAAATGAAACAGCACAAAACAATCCGATTTTGTGCTTGGACACACGCCCGAATGTAACCACTTGCCACGCAGTCTATCCAGGAATCGTTTAATTTGAATAAAAAACACATTTTGTAGCGCCTAAAAGCTGTTCCTGTGTGTTTTAAATCTCCCAGTGGTTCGCGCTGCGTGAGTGAACATGGCGGCTTGTTGCTTAGCACTTATCTGATGAACATCTCTACTGGTGCAACTTGTTGCCGATATTATTTTTTTCTATTGCAATTTGAAATCGTTTGTCGTGTATTAAGAGGAATAAAAGATGTCGGACTCGGAGGAGGAGAGCCAGGAGCGGCAGCTGAAGCTGGTTCTGATTGGAGACGGAGCCTCGGGAAAGGTGAGGACGGATTTACTGCAGCTTTGGCTAGCATGCTAAATGCTAATAGGCATCACTAACCACATTACGTAACAGTGTTTTATTTAAAATAAAGCCGGTGGATGAGTAAAGATGTAAAGCATAGTGCAGCCGGACCCAAACTACGTTTACATGCTGTACCATGAATGGCTTGGTTATTTAACGTGAGGTCACGGTGTTCCGTACGATTTGTATACTATGAATTTCGCACGCGCGTTGCAAACAAACGTCAGTGTGATGACGCGTTCGAACCGTCGATCTGAAACGCTAGGGAAGACCGCGCTTTGTTAAACTTTTAGATAAATGTTGACGGTCTAGCAGTCTGTTGTTGGTAGTGCCAGCTGTTTTCTTCTCTGCAGTCTGCTGGGGAAACAGAATCAGAGAAGGAGACAAGAACAAGCTAAAAAAAAAAAAAACGGATCAGGAAGGCT
>JAVSBV010011263.1:0-12532 GCA_033117975.1 Parotocinclus spilosoma
CGTGCCTACGACCAAATCACAGCCGTGATGTTATTCGCGATAACACACTCCCTCTCGTGTTCTATTGCTTAAATATATACTGAACTCCACAGGGTCTGCAAGGTTTGGGGATCCTTAGAAAATTTGAGAAAACTCCCTGTGCAAGAGAAGCGGTTCTACATGGTGCTGGTGGATCTGCCGTAGCAGGACTAGTGCACTTTTTGGCAACTAGTAAGTGTTGCAGTTTGATAACACACTTATAGATCATAATTATATATAAAATATATTATCCAAAGCAACTTGACAGGACAGAGTACAAGCATGTATCTTCTTTGAAAAGTCTTTGAGCATACACACACTATATAGACAAACGTTTATGGACACCCAAAAAGTACAGAAATATGTATTAGTTTGGAGTTTGCTTCCCACATTTGCAATGATAACAGCCTTTGTTCTTCCAAAAAGGGCTGTCCACTGGATTTTGGAACATGACTGTGAGGTCAGCTTCTGATGTTAGATAATACGCCCCCTCATGGCATTACAGTGCATTTTCAAGGTGCAATTCTAAATCACTGATGGTAAACCAATTCTATTGGTTTCATGATAGAACCTGCTTTTTGTAAGCTATAAATGTGTCATAATGGGAGTTACTGGGATATTCAGTAAAACCATTCGACTTCCAGTGTTCTTCTATGGAGAATCCAGAAATGCGTGCTTTATACAATGACAAATGCATAGCAGAGCTCAATAATTAGGAGTGTCCACAAACCTTTGTCTATGTAGTGTATGTGAATGTGCTTCACTAAGTAAACAAAGACATTCGCTACATTATTTTAATAGGTGATGTTATGTATTACTGATGCTTTACAAGCAGTAGACTGACTACTTTACATTGTAGCAAAGTGTCATATCTTCAGTGTTTTCCCATGAAAAGATAGAATTTGTATTTACAAAAATATGAGGGGGGTACTAAAAATGTATATATATAATGTATATAAAATGTATAAATGTATATACTGAGATACAGATATAGAGATACTGTATATTCCTAACTGCCTAAGTGAAGAATTCAGTTTTATTCATCTATTAAAGTCAAGATAAAGTCTTCAATTTAAGAACTTTTTACACTGAGAATGAACATGAGATTTTAAAGCATCAATTTCTGGAGATAGACTTCACAAAGACAAGACAAACAAACAAAAATTAAATACAGATTTTTTTTATTTTTTTTTTAATAGCTGCATTTTGTGTTAAGTCAGTGTTGAGACAGTATCAGCTGGAAGATCCAGCCATGAATCTATAGCATTATTTTGGCAGATTTTTATTTGAAATCTCATCTCCTCTCCTGCTGTTATAAATTCTAACAGGGTTTTTAGATATTTGGAGCAAAGACAACATCACTAAAGTACAGGTCTTTGACCATACCATTGATAATCCTGTTTTTTTTAATCACTCTATATGTGTTCTGTATTTGAAGAAAAAAGAAATCTACTTTGCAGACAATGTGAACTGTGTGCAGTAGAAGCATGTGAACTTTAAGCAAAGGTTTTGGCATACTGTGGCAGCAAATATTAGTTATTAGATAGGATAGTTTGTGATTAAATATTGCTATGACCTTCTACAAGTGTCCAACCATTATTGCCTCTATGCTTGCTTCTTCTTTGCAGCTACTTTATTAGGGCTTCAGGTATTAATTTAAATGTATTAATTTATTTATTTGCCTTAAAAGTGAAGCTAATATTTATAGTCGAAGTTGTAACTAGTGGGTGTTAGAACAACAAAAAGCATGACAGCAAACCAATTGCATGTAGATTTACATGCAATCATATGAGGAAATAAGGATTTAGTGCACTAAAATAATTTAAAATTATAACTAAATGATATATAAACAAATGAATCCTAGGGTAATTTGCATCTTTTGGGGTTTATGGTTGTACGGATGGAATACAATGGACATTAATCAAATGGATTTACGTTTCTCTCTCGTCCTCACCACAAGGCAGAGTGAAGCGCTCCTTCGATGTGGGCATGGCTGGATTCATCCTGACAACACTGGCATCATGGTATGTACACACCTTTAATAGCAGTGTAACTGGCCATTAGTGTGCCCCAGTAAAATGCTGCTTTGATGTTATAAAATCACACCTGATTAAAAAAAATAAAAATTATAGTGAATTGCTGAGCAGAACTATATGGCATGCCACACATTCACTACAGGCACTACATTTCCCTTTTGTTTCAAAAATTTAAGTCGCATTCAGTCACCATATAAAAGTACATTTTGGATCACTAAAGAAAAGACACATTTAGTGTTAAGTTTATTTATTTCTCATCCATGGCAGAGAAACAACCACTTCAGTTACTTAAATTACTTAATCTGTCTAGTGTTTAACTGGTTCTGTTTATTTTTATAAATATACATTTGTAAATTTATAATTCTCTATTGCTGCTAATCTACCTTTTTTTTTTTACTCATTGTAGGTTCTACTGTCGATATAACAATGCAAAACTGCGATTGCAACAAAGGATGATTCAGGAAGGAATTAAGAATAAGGTTATTTATGAGGGGACGAGTCTTGATCCTACACGAAAAGCTAGATAAGTGACGGTAACTCCCTCTGCTTTAACGTTTATTTAGTCTGTGTAATGTTAAAGAAAAACTGATGTGTTAAAATGTTTGTTTTGATGCTAAAGTTATTGCTGATGAAATATGAGGTTATAACAAAGTCACAAACATAGCATACTGCTGTTTTTTTTATACAGTTTGTCTCACACTTTCCCAATGTATGCCGTATTTTTTTTTTTGGCAAATATTTTGCATCTTTCAAGGAACAAATAATCAAGACAGAGATATCATTTGTATAATTTAAAATAACTTGATTACTACCATATCCAATACCATAATATACTTCCATAATAATAATTGTGAGATAAAATTGCCAAAAGTGTAACTTGGAATCGAAAACACAACCTCAAATCAGAAAGTTGGGTTGGTGGGTTTTTGAGTAGTATAATTACTTTGACTTTTATGTCATTGCAGGCAGTGTGAACCCAATATTTTTTTATCTTTTGCCTGTTTAATTTAATTTAATTTGTTCATAAACAATCACTTCCTTTTTAGGCCTGCGACACATTAAAAAAAATGTGGACAGGGCAATTTAGGGCTAGTACTGAATACTAAAATTAAATACAGCTGTGATTTCAAACAAGTGATGTTCACGAGTGGTTATAATCATGATTTGGCACAAAATCAGTATCCAGTATCTTTTGGATAAATACATGGACATCCCTGGAAAACTTGTAATCTTGAAGGAATTAATCTTACATAAAATTTGAATGTACTTTTCTGCATTAATGCTGCCTTCACAGAACTGAAAATGACCTTTGCTGAGAGCACTGACCCAACCCCATACCTTGACAGACCCTGGCTTCTGGACTTGTTGCTGATAACAATCTGGATCGTCTTTTTTGTCTTTGGTCCGGCACATTGAGCATGAACCATTACACAGTGTTAACATGTTTTGTGGTCAGATGAATCAGTATTCAAGGGCATTTTTGGAAACAATAAAGGCTGTGCGCTATGGACCAAAAACAAAAAGGACCATCCAGACTATCATCAGCAACAAGTCCAAAAGCCAAGGGTCTGTCGTGGTATGGGGTTGGGTCAGTGCCCTTGGCAAAGGTTGTTTTAAGGTCCGTGATAGCAGCATTAATGCAGAAAAGTACATGGAGATTTCAGAGTGACATTAATTCCTTTACAATAACACATTTTCCAGGGATGTCCATTCATTTATTAGCAAAACAAAAAAAAAAACAAGTAAATTCCGAATGTTAGGACGTAAATATGGAAATCCTTCGCCTTTCGCTGAGGAACATTTCACAAATTGTTCTTACACATTTGTTGACTACTGGAGATCCTCTGCCCAGCTTTGTGCCTCAAAGACTCAGCTTTTTGTAAACATCACCCTTGTACCAAATCAAGATTAGTCACTTGATGACATCACCTGTTTGAAATCATATTTTGTAATTTTTTTTACCTCATTACTCACCATATATGTGTCCATCAAAACTATTTTATATTGTGTAGCAGGTCTGAAATGCATGAATGGATGTTTATTAACAAATGAAATAAAGTTGATCAGACAAAACATTAAATATCCTTGCTCTATACTGTCTACCATGATATAAAAGCCAGATATTCATGTTTCATGTTCTGATTAACATCTTTTGAATTGGGGTTGTATTCAATGTCTCTGTACTGCATGAAACATGATGTTCTACAAACTACAATTTACTGGGATTACCAGGCAGAAAAATAAAACCTCTCAAAAAACCTGTGATGTCATTATTTGCACATTTGAAAATAACAAAAGGCAATGGAAACTAGTAATAGACCAGTATTTTATGATAACTTAATTTAAAATGGTTCTAATTTTATCCTGTGCCATTTTAGATAACAATAAGCATCAGTAAACAGTAAAAACGTGTATATGCTGTATATTCAGTCATACGAGTATGATGAAACTCCGAGTTTGATAGTCAGGCTTATGATGGTTAGTGCTGGTTTAGCTGGTGAACTGCCATGTGATTGGTAGTTATTGCTTTTAGCTAGCAGGCTAACAGTTGTGCCTAATAAATGAATTAATTATGTGCATTTTCTAGTAGATTATGCCCAATAAGATCTAATAGTAGTATTTAGTGATAACAGAAGTGGGGCTTTTGAGAGATAGAATTGAGTCAGGAAAAGATTTGGATCATGGCACTATGATGACATCATGGGTCCAATCAGTGGTCTAACAGTAACATCTGTCTTATAGAAGTGTCCTGATATATTTCTTACACATTGGCATAAACAACTGATCAGTTGTTTTAGTCTTTGAATTACTGTTGCTGTTGCTGGCAGATCAGGCACTTTACTTGTTTGTCTTAAACAAGTTTGACATGATCCCAAATAGCAAACTTTGGTCTTTTTTGAGATCCCTCCATTGTATAAATACATAGTTTAAAAAAGTAAATAGTGAAAAATACACTTCTCACAAAAATCAGGGGCTATTTAATTATGGGTAAAACATTAGGAACTCAGATCAGCTGCTTGCACTTCCTTGTGCGCATATACTGAAAGGTGGGAAATAATTTCAAAACGTTTCTAAAACAACGTGATGTAACGATAGGTGTCTTTGAGATCATGCTAAACAATAAAGGCATTTATGATCCACTTTACTGGAATTTGAAGATTAAACAAAGAGGGAATGCTTTTAAGGGACTGTGGTAGCCTATTGCTTAAGGTACTGGACTGGAAGGTCCAGGATTCAAATCCCACCTCTGCTGGGTTTACAACTTTAAGCCACTCTGGGTAAAAGCATCTGCTAAATGCTTTAAATGCTAAAACAAACAATTTTCCCACACTTACCAGAAAACAAAGGTTTTATTTCAAGATGATGCCTTACATACTCAGAATAACCATATACTGAATGAGTCATTTATTCTGGAAAAAGCATTTTTGATTTAAAGCTTCACACAAGAATAGAAATAACCAAGATCATGAAGGCTAGTAGAACCGTTTTAACTTTAATAAAGCACACTTTCCATCAACATGTAAACTGTGTATAAGCTACTATCACCAGCAAAGTGATATAGCAAGGTGACCATAAATACTAATATATTAATAATACAGATATGTACACTTCAATGTTCTTACTAGCAATTTAACAACCAAGATCTTAAAAATTAATACTTGAAAATAAAAATGTTTATTTTACTTCTGGACATAGTAGCTGTAAACAGACTCGAATGTCTTGTGTGGCTAGGCATAAGAGACTAGAGTATACCCAGTATATCCCAAGCTAGTCACACCAGCCAATCAATGCTGTGGATCCACAAACAGAGGTGGGAGTTAAAGAGCAGTGCCCACTTGCTTGTTTGCTCTTATTTGGATTAAAGACTGTTCTAACTTAGTTGATGTGTTTCGAGACTTTTGTGTTACGTTACTTGTTGGTTTCAGGGATATTTCTGACGTGTTTTTATATCGTTCGTATTCAGTTTTCTGGTGGAAAATACCCAGTTTATTCATATTACTGTAACCTAAAGAGACTGTGGCTATGGTAATGTCTGGTCCGTATTTAATCAAACGTGATTCTAAGGTGTGCTAGACAATACATCAGTAGAAGTGGCAATAAAAAACCCTAAAAACAAAAACGTTCTTTAATTTTGGATTCAGTCGTCTCTCTGTGTTTTGTGTACATAAGAGGCGGTGTCATCAAACTGTTTGTGACTTGGTAAATAATGAGGATCAAGTATTTATTTATTTTGTCAGGTAAAACCTTGTTTTTAGGCCATTTTGTCAGACAACACATTCATTTTAAATGTCACAACATCAGTGATATCTTTCAATTGTTTTTATTATTGTTGAGTTTAGCGATGTTTCTGGTTGTTGCACTCACATGTAGCACATGTACTGATTTTTAGTGTACTCTCTGGGGCTATTTTGTTTTAGGGTATTGAACTGGGTAATATATTTTGTTAAATACATGTTACTAAAATGTCTGTGCTGGGGTGGTCTTGGTTTAAATGGTCTGTGTATCTGTGTATCGGTCAGGGCAAGTGTGAGCTAGGCTAGTGAATGGTGCAGCATCTGTGATGCCATTAATAAATTAATAATTAATACATTGTTTTTTAAAAACACTGTGCCAATAAAACCTTGGTAATCTGGAAATACTTCAGAAAAGTTATTATATTATAGTCTTATTCTACAGTGATCTGCACTGCAGTACTTAATTTTTGAAACATCCGGTAAAGGGGAATTTTCTATAAGTGGAAAGATCATACAGGAATACAGTACCATTTAAAATGTAATATCTATATAAATGAAATCGACTTCCCAGCGGAAGAAAATGTACTGTGAAATTTCATAGTTTACAGTTCTACTATACATTTTGATGGTAATTTCATAGTGTAATTGTGAACTTTGTTGACTATGGACTGACCATAAATTATTTCACACTTCTACCATGAATTTTGATGGTAATTTGGCCCCTTCATGGTTCTACTGTCAAAGTGTACAGTACATTTTTACCTATGTTATACGGTCTTAACTATTAGTTGTCAGTTCCCAAACCTAACTATCTGAGAAAACAAGCTGTTTGAGCCTTGAAAACCATTTTATTAACATTTGTTTGTTAATACTGTCAGTTTTCATTTTATTTTATACACTGCTCAAAAAATAAAGTGAAAATTTAAACAACACAATTTAACTCCAAGTAAATCAAACTTCTGTGAAATCAAACTGTCCACTTAGGAAGCAACACTGATTGACAATCAATTTCACATGCTGTTGTGCAAATGGAATAGACAACAGGTGAAAATTATTAAGACACACTCAATAAAGGAGTAGTTCTGCAGGTGGGGTCCACAGACCACTTCTCAGTACCTATGCTTTCTGGCTGATGTTTTGGTCACTTTTGAATGTAGGTGGTGCTTTCACACTCGTGGTCACATGAGACGGACTCTACAACCAACACAAGTAGCTCAGGTAGTGCAGCTTATCCAGGATGGCATATCAATGCAAGCTGTGGCAAGAAGGTTTGCTGTGTCTGTCAGCGTAGTGTCCAGAGGCTGGAGGCGCTACAAGGAGACAGGCCAGTACACCAGGAGATGTGGAGGAGGTCGCAGGAGCAGCAGCAGGCCCTGCAAAATGACCTCCAGCAGGCCACAAATGTGCATGTGTCTGCACAAATGGTTAGAAACCGACTCCATGAGGATGGTATGAGGACCCGACGTCCACAGATGGGGCTTTTGCTCATATCCCAACACCGTGCAGGATGCTTGGCATTTGCCAGAGAACATCAGGATTGTCAAATTCACCACTGGCTGTGCTCTTCACTGATGAAAGCAGGTTCACACTAAACATATGTGACAGACGTGACAGTGTCTGGAGACGTTGTGGAGAGCGATCTGCTGCCTGCAACATCCTTCAGCTGTTATAATACTGAAAGGAGGACCCAAGGATGCAGGACTGGGGATTGAACAACGTATTTTAACAATGAGGTATAACCAAAAAGGCAGAGCAAAAGGCTCTCCAAAATACAAAACACAAAAGGGAAAATACGCAGCTGTGGTGTGTCCCTAGTGGGAATGGCACCTTCAGCTGACGTGTGCGCGAGTTGGCGGTGTTACACGCCGAAGCGCCAGAGGGCAGACGTGCGGTGAGTACAGTAAAGCGACGATTTGGGACGCTTCCCAAATCGAGTGGCGCAGATGAGCTCCAGAACGCCAGTGGGCGAGACCAAGTGCGAGTGTGCTGAGAGCACAGGAAGAAGCTGCGTCGGGGCGCGTCCCAAACGGAGCAGCCAACAGAGCGTATTGATGATAAGTGGTGGTATGGAGTGAGGAAAAGCCTCGGGAAAACCTGTTATTTCCCTAACCAGCAACTGGTGAGATCATATACTGGTGCAGTGGGCCCTGGGTTCCTCCTAATGCAGGACAATGCTAGATCTCATGTGGCTGGAGTGTGTCAGCAGTTCCTGCAAGATGAAGGCTTGGAAGCTATGGACTGGCCCGCCCGTTCCCCAGACTTAAAACCGATTGAGCACATCATGTCTCACTATATCCACCAACGTCACGTTGCACCACAGACTGTCCAGGAGTTGGCGGATGCTTTAGTCCAGGTCTGGAAGGAGATCCTTCAGGAGACCATCCGTCACCTCATCAGGAACATGCCCAGGCATTGTAGGGAGTTCATACAGGCACATGGAGGCCACACACAATACTGATCCTCATTTTGACTTGTTTTAAGGACATTACATCAAATTTGGATCAGCCTGTAGTGTGTTTTTCCACTTTATTTATGTGTGTGACTCCAAATCCAGGCCTCCATTGACTGATCCATTAATAAACTTGATTTCCATTGATGATTGTTGTGTAATTTTGTTATCAGCACATTCAGCTTTGTACAGAACAAAGTAGTCAATGAGAATATTTCATTCATTCAGATCTAGGTTGTGTTATTTGAGTGTTCCCTTTATTTTTTTGAGCAGTTTATATGTGTGTGTGTATGTGTGTGTGTGTGTGTGTGTGTGTGTGTGATGTGTATATATTACATTATGAGGATCAAATGTGTCCACAAAGATGGAATTATTGAACATAGACATTTTACTTTGGGGAAAATGTTTTTTATTTATTTATTTTTTAAAATAAAATTAGAAATGGCAACTTAAAAAACAATTTGGTTTAAGAGATTATGGTTAGGGGTAGGTGTAGCATTAATTAGCTACAGTAGTAGACACGTGTGTGGCGGGGCATGTTCCTTCATGTTATCTCTTTATGGGTACATACTGTCATGAAACATATTTGATATTATAAACTTAAGGATAGGGTTAGATTCTACAAATAGCATTAAATGGCAGTGTGTGCATGGGTGTGTGCCCATGTATCTGTGTGTGCACCAGGTACATTACATTGTGTGTACCAAATATGCACGCAAAGATAGAAATATATAAAATGTCTTACATTTTGGAGATATCTTGCTGATCCCTTAGGGCAAAATATTTGCTTTAGGTTACTGAGGTTAACGTAAGGGTTAGATGTAGCATTAATTAGCTACTGTTAGTATTATGCCACTGTGTGTGCATATGTGTGTGTGTGTGTGTGTGTGTGTGTGTGTGTGTGTGTGTGTGTGTGTGCGCGTGAGTGTGTGTTGGTGTGTGTGCGCGTACCTTGTCTTGCAATGTCACTACAATGAAACCTGGGATTTTGACTAGTGAGGGCAGTTTTTTTTATTTAGTTTATTTGTTTGTTTTGATAAAGACTGTTTTATTTGAAAAACAGAAAAAGTTAATAGACTTGCTTTACATTACTGATTTTACAGTAGTAAAATTAGTTTTCCAGTATTAGTAGATTTACAGTAGCCATTCATTGTCATTCATGTCGGCGGAAATTCATCACAAGGATATGTGTATGTGCGTGACTTTTTAAAATTTCTTTAGAAGTACAGACATCATACAACATCTCTAATGTCTTTGATAGAAATAGCACTGAATGACTGAATGTGTGTGTGTGTGTGTGTGTGTGTGTGTGTGTGTGTGTGTGTGTGTGTGTGTGTGTGTGTGTGTGTGTGTGTGTGTTCACGTGTGTCTGCTTGTCTAGTCAGCGTTCTGTCTGCACATTTAAGCCGTCTGTGTTTGAGTCCATATGGTTTTATACTTTTTCTGTCCCTTGCCCCTCACCCCTCTCTTAAATATATGTTTCTTTTTCTTGTCTGAGTTAGGTCTGACTGTTCTAACTTACACACTTTTATATGTTTAAATGTTCTTAGTCTGTGTGAGTGTGTAATGAGGACAGCGTACACAAGTGTGTTTAGAGAGACTGTGTGTCATCATTAAATTAGCTTTAGGCAGTTGTGTTCAGAGTTTCCAAATGCTGTTTGCCAAACCTTAATAAGGCATTAAGCAACACATGGACTGCCTGACGGTCTACCTACAAAATAAAGTTGAGGGAGAGAGAGAAAGAGGAGAATGTAACAAAGATTAATACTACTGGTATTACTCTCTTTTTTACTTTCTCTTTCACAGTCATTGTCTTTCTGTTTGCTGGTTGGAAAAAATGGGGGATAGCTGAGATAAAGGAATAAATAATAAGTTTTTTATAGACATTTTTTAAACTTCCATGTGTCTTGACAGTGGGCATCAGTGGAATTCCTCTGTCTCCTGCGGTGTAAAGATCCCATGGGTGTTGCATGTGTTGTCGGTGGAACGGAATATAGCTGCCTTCCAATGTATCCATTAGAAAATGGGAAATCCTTTGAAATCCTGAGTCAGCGCTGTTCTGTTCAGCTTTGTTCCATATGCCTAAAAGTTATATTTAATAGGGATTGAGGTTTTTCTGAAGGTTCTGAGAGGACTTGCTTCATTTCTGTTCTGTGAAAAATGATCTCGTAATATTGTTGCTTAGGTAACAGGATGATAATTCATCTTGATTATCTTGATTTATAATGTGACCTTTCCTTTGCAAAGTAAACAATATTTCAAATAGATTTAACATTTGCTTGTGTTTTGCCTTCTCCCAAAATGATATAAAAAAAACTATTTTATACATTTTATGTCGGTTAAAGTTGTTGTTCTAAGCTTTTCAAATACATTAGCAGATCTCTGGTATCAACCAACAAAAGATATTTTGTTGAATCATGTTCAGCAGAACAACTGTTAAACTGTGTTTAACAATTGGCAGCAGACACTGTACGTTGGAGCCATCCTTTAGTTTTCTCTAAACATAAACACATACAGATGTAGGAAAGCTTGTTACAGGTGACTCATCCATTGATTTTAAATTTTCCAGGTGCAGGGGTCCAGGATTTGTGCTCATTAAACCAAATGATGTGTCTTTTAACATTGAGCACATTTTTAGCACTATTCTATTTATCGACCTAATTCAACATACTGTATAGACACTTTTCCAACTGATCCAAAAGTGTTATCTTAATATACTTATGCCTTTTTTATCATAATTCAGGCATGCACATCTAAAAGCTTAATATACATTATTGATAATGTTAAAGTTTCTATTATGTTTACACTCGCCTTACATTAACAGAGAACAACCTCAAGGACATATTGACTTAGGAGGTTCAACAGTGAAATTTCGCTATGACCCACTAATATTACTGGATGTAAAAATTTAGGATTATTTAGGATTCAGGATTTATCTGGATTTCTGAACAGGTCTACAGAACATGCTGTGCAAATTCACTACAGGTAATAGTACTACATTTGTCATAGTGCCTTAGCACCTTTCCAAAAGCTAAAATGGCTAACACTTTCAGTCAGAGCCAGTATATTAGTTTCTTCTATGTAATAGTTTTTGAATTTATTGTTATCCCATTTATCATTCCAGGTGGCACTGTCACCTCACAGTGAGAAGGCCCCGAGTTAAATCCCTTTCTGTGTGGAATCTGCATGACCTCCTCCTTGTGTCCTCATGGGATTATTCCAGGTACTCTGGTTTCCTTCCACAGGAAGAAATAAATGTATATTAGGTTAACTGGTGTCTTTAATGTGCCTTATGATGGATTGGCACTAGGGTTGTTCCTGCACTATGTTGCCGGCTGGCCACCAGCTCTCCCTTGACCCTGTCCAGGATCAATAAATAAAAAACTTTATACCAAAGGTTATGTTTAAGAGCTTGAAAGTTACCTACCTTACTGATCATGTGTCACTTGCTTGTTAACAGACTAACTCAGTGATGGCAGAATGGATTGTTCTAAATGCACTTTACCTCCAAAAGCTGCCAACGTTGGCACTCACCCTTACCAAGCTTACTGCTCCATTGATGCGTTAGTCTCATTCTCAGTATTTTAGTACGTTTATGTACATCGTAAATGTGATTGTACGATCATGAGTGCTGCTCTGATAAAACACATTGTGTCTGTTCCGAGATGTGGTGGTGTTTTAAGTTGGACCCAGGTATGCGGGATAAACATATCCCACGAATGGGGAAATAATATAAAACAACTGAAAGGGGGTTAAGAGCGGAGCGTCAGACTCCTAACATAACAAAACCGAAA
>JAVSBV010011274.1:0-12532 GCA_033117975.1 Parotocinclus spilosoma
TATTGTGTAGAGGCACAGATACTATTTCAATTTTCCCAAGAGAGCAGTGGTCTGCAAAATTCTCAAATAGAACAACCAGGACCTAAAGTTGGTCACCTCACCAAACTAAATAATTGGGGGAGAAGGACCTTGGTAAGAGAGGAAACCAAGAACCCAATAGTCACTCTGTCTGAACTCCAAAGATGCTGCAGGCCTCAGCGGACAAGAAAATGAATGAATGAATGTATTGATATCAAGGCATCCCTGGTTATCAACCTAAACAACGATTTTATGTTAAACATGAACGTGATTTATACTTACTAAACAATGTTTTACCATGTAAACATTATTACAACAGTAAGTAGTACTATTGACTGTGGTAGCCTAGTGGTTAAGGCACTGGACTCTGAGCCTGAAGGTCCTGGGTTCAATTCCAACCTCTGCCAAGCTGCCACAGTTGGGTCCTTGAGCAAGGCCCTTAATCTGCCATTGCTTGAATTGTAAGACTGTATCAGTTATAAGTCGCTCTGGATAAGGGCGTCTGGTAAATGCTTTAAATGTAAGTAGTATGTATATTATATTTCAAGAGACTAAAAATAAAAAAGCTTAGCAGAATTTATGACTCTGTATCTGACCCACTTACTGTCAAACAACAACCCTTTATTGCCTAATATGTTCTGTCCCACATCTGCCAAAATGATGGATCTTACAGTACCCTTTGTTTCTGTCATAACTCTACAAAAGTACTGTCTCGTCTCTTAATATGACCTACATAATACAGTCTCCCTAATGTCAGTAAACAACACTGTACTAAATAAAGTAGGTGGTGGCTTGGTGGAAGGATCCTGTTACTGGAAATGCTAGTTACTGAGGGCCAGGGTTCGAGGGGTGTTATTCTATATATAGACATGGGGTGTTATTCTGCTGAAAGTAGCTATCAGAATATGGTATGTGCTCATAAAGAGATGCACATGGTTAGCAGCATTACTCAGGCAGTCTCTGATGTTTACATAATGCTCAGTTGGTATTGAGGTTGCCAGAGTGTGCCAAAAAACTTTCTCCCATACGATTACACAACCCCAAGCCTGAACCATTGATACGATGGAGAATGGTTCCAGCTTTCATGTTGTTTATACCAAATTCATCCAGTGTGGTCTTCTTCTGCAGTAATCCGTCTGCTTCAAGGTTTGATTTGTTCAAGGTCTGTTTGTTGTGCATTCTAAGAAGCTTTTCTAGATACCTCGGTTGTAACAAATTATTATTTAGTTTGCTTTTACTCTTCTATCAACTCGAACCAGTCTGCATTCTCCTCTGACGTCTGGCATCATCGAGGCATTTAACACGCACAACTTAAATCAGACCTAATTACATTTACATTTATGGCAATTATGACAATTAATACAGTTTTACTGCAACTGTGGGTTACACAATTGTGGGGACCAAACTGTGGCAGAGGTGGGATTTGAATCTTAGACCTTCTGGACATTCTGGTCCATAGTCCAGTCCATAGTTCAATTCAATTCAATTCAATTCAATTTTATTTATATAGAGCTTTTTATAATGGTGCATTGTCTTAAAGCAGTTTTACAATATTACATTATCTTAAAAGGTCAATCCCAAATTGAGCAAACCTGGGGCGACAGTGGAAAAGAAAAACTGAAAGTGGTAGGAAGAAACCTCGGGAGGACCAAGACTCAACAGGGGACCCGTCCTCCATGGGTGGCCTAGATGTTAATTAAATAAATACTTAAAAGTATATTAAATTATAGCAAAATTGGGTAAATAATTTAAATCAATAACAAATTAATAGTAACATTTTAATTAGTAATAAAATAAAATAATTAAATAATTATAAAATAATTAATAAAATAATTACTTTATTTACATTAAAATGTACATTATTTAAACTTACAAAATTGCTTCAAGACACCATATCTGTTCTATATCATAACCTATTCCTGATTATCAAACAATAATACACTTATGAAACTGTTATGGTTGCAAAATTAAAATATTTTTGGGAACATTTAATACAAGTCTTGCAGCTGAATTCTGGATCACCTGTAAGGAACAGATAGTGCTCAGAGGAAGCCTGGCTAAGAGAGAGTTGCAGTAGTCTAGTCTTGAGTTGACATAACAGTGATATGCAAAGCCATGTGAGGATATAACCTCACCAAGAGAGCGAGTATAGAGGGAGAACAAGAGAGGGCCTAGCACTGAGCCTTTTGGAACACAAAAGTCTTTTCCCTGGATTCCAAGACTCAAGAAGGTGGACAGTCAACATGGTTGACTGTGTCAAACGCTGCCGAGAGATCTAGTACGATAAGGGCAGATCTTGTGACTTTTGACATCTAAAGGATCCATAGTGTTAGTGAGTCTAGTCTTGCTAGTGAAAATAACAAGACAAAGAGCAACAACAACAACAACAGAATCAGCAAGATAATACCAAGTCAGAATCCCACCTTATCAGGACAGAATATGTTCCAAGATTAAACTTGAATAATTAAATAATAACTTAAATATTATACTTATACTTAAAATATTAGTTAATTCTTATATATAACATCTAAGACACCCAATGAGGTTGGGTTCTTTTTTGACTCTTGGTCTAAGGGTTTCTTCTTTATAATGTTTTTATCCCTAATTTTCCCTTGATACTGTCGCCCTCTGGGCTTTCTCAATTTTTGATGGGCCTTCTAAATTCACAGATAATCTAAAATTGTAAAGATGCATTGAGACAGTGCTATATAGTAAACTGAACTAGAAAAATAAAGCTGACTTGAATTGACTGAATCCTCTCTGAATGAAACTGTACGTCTTTCGGTTGGGCAGGTCTGCCTTTTAAGCACAGAAACTAATACTTTTGCAGATGTAAATTGCAAAAAGCTAAATGCCAAAAACAGAGGGACACCGTGACTCTGCAGTTTGCTTTTGTGATTTCAGTCTGTCTTGAATTTTCAAATGCTCTTGCTTTTGGACTCTGTGTTCCTTCTTAATGTATTAATGCTACCTCCTCCATAATTAGTTGGCAGCACAAGCCAGGTTTCCATTTAACTTCATTAAAATGTTTACCAAAGTGTCTATATTATAACTCACTCTTGTTGATTTAATCATTTCAACAAATGAAATAAATATCAAATATCTATCAGTGATGTTTCTTTGTTAAACTCTTCATTAAACTCCTTCTGCTGAACAAAATCTCCTTTAAAGTCCCTGACACTCTACTGGCTACTGGACATTCAATGGCCCCTGTGCCTCTCTGAGTGTTAATAGCAAGTTCATGTTTAATCACATGTTCACTCTTTTGAATAAGATGAAAGACTATGCATTCATCACATCACATGATCTGGGGCAGTGTGTTGCTACATGGCAAGATTGAAGCGCTCATCATGAGGCCTCCATACTCAAACATGACTTTTGTCAGATACCAGACAGAACCTGGATTCATGACCATTTAAAACATCCAACCTTCTGTTCTCTGTCCAATGATGTACCCCCTCTCAAAGTTTGTTAACTTGACAAAATCACTTGTGCTGGAAGGAAGCACAAGTGATGGGGGAAGCACTTTTATGATTTTGTGGCAAGAATCAGTGTCCAATCAGACCACACCTGTAGTAAGTTACATATCTGCCTGAGACTGAATTGAATGGTGAGTTTTACAGCTATCCAACATTTCTATCCGATATGTTTTGTTAACGAGTATGTAGTAATAAGCCACAAGTGTTTAGCCGTTTAATCGGATGTATTTAAAAATTCCAATGCATGTGTTATGCAGAATGCAGTGCAGCAATGCCATGTGCAGTGCGCTTCACTGTTAACTGCCACAATGCAGTCAGCATGATCAGTGATTTACAGTAGGGCTGTCATTGCAAACCTAATAACACAACGAACTCAGCTTTAAGCCATTATTTGTTAATAAGTCATATTTAGAGCAGAAAACAAAAAAGTAATAACTATGTTTCTACTATGTAACTGTGATTATTGTGTAACAAAAAATATATCACTAGAGATAATACAACTTAAACTCACAGAGAGCAAAAAATGAGAACACAGATTCAGATATTCAGTACTGTGCAAAAGCCTTGGGCTACTGTTAGATTTGACATTTAATCATACAACACATTGTAACAGGACCCAAAAAAACCATGAACTTGGATTCATCACACCATAATACTCTTTTCACTGATCCTCATTTCTAATTTAGTGATCCTTTTCCTCTTCTGAAAAAAATGGTTTCTTGGCTGCTACTCTTTTAAAAAACACTATTTCTGATAGTGATATTTCTAGCTTCTTTAGACTATAGAAGGTTGACCTGGCATCCTGATTAAATTGCCAGATGCCGATTTTGCAAAAGAGTAAGGTGAGGTATACATTTTCTGTAATTACATATGGTCATTATACCACTGCTAAAACAATGGTATATATAATCTTATGATGACTTTTGGGTGCAAAATTTGCACCAAAGCCAAACAATGCAGAGGTCACTGTGAAAGTCATCGAATACTTAATGGACAGTGGGGACATTAACAGAAAGTGCAGGATGAGAAACCCATGTGAGGGTAAGGATTAAGAAGGTGAAGAGATGTGAGCAGAGGGAAGAACATAGGTAACAGAGAAGGCAGCATTGAGAGGACATAGTGAGTGGCATGGGGAAACAGCAGACGAGCCAATTAAGAAGCTGCCAGATTGAACAACCTGTCAATACTGTTTTCCAAGCTCTCTGAGGGACAGCAGACGTGTGAGTGTGTGCATTCAGAGCTTAGTTCAAAACCCACCTGCTCATCTCCCAGGACCCGGAAATGATGCACTTCTTTAATGAGAGAGTCAGGACATCCAGCTACAGAGAATAAAAGAAATGACAAAACAAGGACAAACCATATGAGTATATACTATATGAGAACATAAGAAAATTAATAACAACAGTGAGACAGAATAATACTAAAGTCCTGGACAAATGTCATTTAAAGACACAGCACTGCCACACACATGTAAAGCACTGCTGTATATGCTGGAGAAATCACAGTGACACCTATATAGGTTTGTTTCAAGAATTCTACTTAATGCATCTTAGGCAGGCCTGGTCAATGTGGCTTCTGGCTGCACATTTGAAGCCTAAACTTTGTTTCAGCCACTCCAGAAGCTTGAAAAGCTTCTTATGGAGCCACTCCTTAGTTACCCTGGCTGTGAGTTTCAGGTCATTGTCATGCTAGAAGACCCAGACACGACCCATACTGAGGGAAGGAGGTTGTTGGCCAAAAATCTCACGATACATGACCCCATCCACCCTCCCTTCAATACAGTGCAGTCGTCGTGTCCCCTTTGCAGAAAAGCACAACCAAATGATGATGTTTCCGCCCCCATGCTTTACAGTTGGGACGGTGTTCTCATTCTTCTTCTTCCTCCAAACACTGCAAGTGGAGTTCATAATAAAAAGCTCTATTTTGGTCTCATCTGAACACATGACTTTCTCCCATCATCAGCATGGTCATTTGTGTACCTTCAAATGGGCCTGGACATCTGCTTGCCTGAGCAGAGGGATCTTGCATGCCCTGTAGGATTTTAATCCATAACAGCGGTTATCTCTGAGACTGTTGTCTAAACTCTCTTCAGGTCATTGGCCAGGTCCTTCCATGTAGTTCTGGGCTGATTACTGACCTTTCTCAAAATCATCCTTACCCCTCGAGGTGAGATCTTGCATCAAGCCCCATATCGAGGAAGACTGACACTCATCTTGTGTCTATTCTATTTTCTAATAATTGTGCCAACAGTTGTTGCTTATTGTCCTGTAGCCCATCCCAGCCATGTGCAGGTCTAAAGTTTTGTCCCTGGTGTCCTTAAACAGATCTTTGATCTTGGGAATGGTGGAGAGGTTGGAGTGTGATTAGTTGAGTGTGTGGACAGGTGTCTTTTATACAGGTAACAAGTTTAAACAGGTGCAATTAATACAGGTAATGAGTGCAGAATAGGAGGCCTTTTGAAGAAAAAACAACAGGTCTGTGAGAGCCAGAATTCTTGCTGGTTCATAGATGATCAAATACTTATGTCATGCAATAAATGCAAATTAATTATTTTAAAGTCATAACGTGATTTTCAGAATTTTTTAAAGTATTAAATATCTCATAGTTGAAAGGTGCCTACGATAAAAATATAGACCTCTCCATTTTTTGTAGTTGGGAATACTTGAAAATCTCACTCTATGTGTCATTTGTATAAATAGCTCCACTTTAATTGTGAATAAAACTGTTTCATTTTTGATGGATCCATCCCAGCAGAATGTTTTCCTCCAGCCTATTGATAATGGGCATATTAAGAGAGCATGTCTCTCTGTGATACATTTACACATGCCTGTCAGACTCTTAAACATTATCAGTAAAACACACAATACGTATATTTGCCACCTGCTCAGGGGCTGAGGGGCTACATCTATTTATCCTTTGTGCTAATTAATCTAGTGATACCACCTGCCTTCAAAATATCTCTGACAGCAGCATCCACTCAAGTGTACTTACTTTCCGGTGCCGGTTTGAGTTTATGAAGCATAGCAAAGGTGACACAGCAGCACCCAAACACTCTTGTGGCCTATGTGCTGTGGAATGCTAATGTTGCTAATCTCCCCCAAGGCTCACCAATGCAAACTCAACTTGCTTTTCTTATGCAAATACCGCCGATGCACACTAATCGAGCTGGACGCGCCTGGCGACTCCGCCACTGCCGGCAAATATTAAACCTGATGAGGGGAGAAAACATGGCCATTTGTCTAAAAGTAATTTAAAGAATACCCCCGAGAAGGAGTGTGACGTAGTATGACGTTACTATGGTGATAAAAGGCTAACAGAAATGTCTTCTTGAAAGTTGACAAAGCAGTCAGGTAAATATAATGAGATAGACATGTATAGAAGTAAAAATTAGAGAGAAACAGAGACACTAGTGTTTCAGTAATTAAGACACTGAACTAATGGAAAGAGTGTGTGTATAAATCCCACCTAGAAAAAAGCC
This sequence comes from Parotocinclus spilosoma, assembly GCA_033117975.1. Taxonomy (NCBI): domain Eukaryota; kingdom Metazoa; phylum Chordata; class Actinopteri; order Siluriformes; family Loricariidae; genus Parotocinclus; species Parotocinclus spilosoma. Next base: position 6,976 of record JAVSBV010011274.1, read on the forward strand.
CTTTGTATAGGAATGTTTGTAAATTCTGAAAAGGTAAAAAAAAACCAAAATTATGGCAATTAGATTATTCTAGAAAGCTTGTCGATAACCAAAGAAAACGATGAGTAATGAGCACATTTTTCCGTTCCGGACCCCCCAAAAATCCTCATTGCATAAGGCACTCAATGTGTTAATGGAGTTCTATTGTACAGGAACTCCCTAATTTATATTCTAACAAATGCATGATAAGTTAAATGTATCATGAACCAGTTAGTTTACTTATAGTCTAGAGTATAATAGCAAAACCGATTACACATTAACAGTTGATCAAGATTACTAACACAAAGCTTATTTTAAAATAAAGTTTTGAAAAATCTAATAATTTAGTGTATAATCGATTCAAAGTAAAAAAGCAAAAGCAAAACACTTACTCTATTGTTGAACTCCTGCTAGCTGCTAATGCTAACTGCTCAACCTTAAAGTTAAGGTGAATCATGAACCCAGTTGAAAAGCAAGTTTAAGCAAGTGTCCTGAGTACCTAGTAAACAAAACAAGATTTAGACTAGTCACATTGCTTCGGCAACACTGTACAGAGACACATGAAATAATACATGAACGCACTGTTCACATTCACCAAGCGCAGGTAGCTGGGGCAGTGGAAGTTTTTCTGTTAAGTTATAAGCTTTGGTAGGAGCTAGAAGAGTGTAAATTGAAGTATTAATTTTTTATGTGTAGGCCTATTTCTTATCAATTCCAATTACTTCTTTCTTTGTTTTTGTTTTTTACTGGCCTCAGGTGGATACACATGCTTTATCATGATCTGGGAACATCTCTAACTTAAGTCATTTTGAAGTTGAATTCTTAATGCCTTTAGAAACCTGAATAAGAGACCTTCTTCGCCTACTCACTTGCATTCCCCATAACTGCTTAGGGTAATCTAAGTGACTGCTTATACTGTCTTAACAGCATGAAATGCAGCTAGAAAGGGAAGCGCTGAAAGAGAAGCAGATGAAGAATGAGACAAGTAGACAGTATAGAGAACAGAGAGCACAGATAGAGAGACAGTGTGTTACCTGTCAAGTTTATTCAGCTTCACTTAACCTGCTACCTGACGAATGATCATCGAAAGCAATCAGCTCAATTAATTAACACACTCAATTACCTTGTCCAATAACGGTTGCTAAAGCACACTTCACCCACATGGTTATCAATCCCTTTTTACTGAAGCTGTGTGCTTATGGGACATGAAGTAAAATCTAATAAGATCTTAGAGCATGAGGTTCTAGGGACTTATTTGTCACATCTCCACTCTGAGCACCAGTGTAGCAGCGGGTTAACAATAAAACAAAAAATAGAGGACGGTACAGCTATTAGAACTGTACAGGTGTCAATTAATTAGTGATTAATTGCAACTGTTTGATTACTAACTCTAGTAAGAAATCACAATAGGTCACACAGCATACATAGCATTCTTCTGTAGTCAAACTAGCTAACTGGATTAACTATACCTCAATATCCATTCTCTTCGGCTAGTTAGCACATGCTAGTTATATTAATTTGAAAACAAAAAATAGTAAAATGTTAAACAAAATAATGCTGCAAGATCTATAAAGACAAAAACACATTCTTTAATAGCCACGTTGGCTAACTAGTCTAACTGACGCTTAAGTTTCAGTCTCACCACTCACTCTTAGTTACGGCAAAGTTAGCTATAAACACAAAAGATACTGAAAAGTAATAAAGAATAACAATAATAATTGCATGTTAGTAAATGCATGTTGTTTAGCTAAAACCAAACAAAGATTCTGTTTTTGATCTCATTTTATAATACCAATGACATATATTTATGTATGACAAGCATTTTTATTTTATTTATTATTTCATTTTTGTTTTTTATGAATTTAAACACTTTTTTTCTGCAAAACATTAATGAATTTAACTATTTCGTGCAAATGCTGCAATACTGATACTTAAAACGTTACTGGATAAGTTTTGGTTATTGCTACAGAAGTGGGTTATACAAAATACTGAAAGTACTTTTGCCACTCATAGATATGCAATATAGGATCAATTTCATCAGTGAATTAAGTTTCTTTATCTACTTACATGATTATTAAATCTGATTATGTTTTTAATATTTATACAGCAATATAAAAATAAGATAGGAAAATAGGATTTACGGTCTTCTGTAATATTTTAAGTTTCCCAAAATGATCTAGTTTGGTTTCAGAAGTTTATCACATCTAACTTTCAGAGCCTATTTTCAGTCTTCACGCCTTTAAACTTTAAATATTTTCATTGTTGTTATTCTTTCTTTCAAAGCACTTTTAATAACACATACACAAAGACAAACGATAATGGCCCTGGTTTGGTTCAGCATTAAATACCCTTACATGCAGCTGTGAAAAAGGCTGATTAGCCCAAAGCACTCTGGGAAACTTAGTCTCCTTAGTCATCACAAGCCAACTGGCAGTTCATCACAGCTAGATGTCCAGAGAAGGTGGTGCAGTGCTGGCTTGAGCTGGCGTGTACTTAATTCTGCTGCTGCAGTATTAGCAGTGACACGCATGCCCCATGTGGCAGCAGAGGTGCTATGCACCCCCTTAGCTTAGCTATCTCTATTGCAAAAAACAGAGCAGTCAACAAATTCAGCCTTTACTTTCAGACTTTACTGACGAATATACTTTCCCAAACTTATAATATCTGTATATGTGAATAACAAGCCATTGCAGCCTTATTATGTAAGTTATTTATATATGCATGGGTTTGTACTCAGAATGGAATAAAATATGCATTTCCACAAAAGGAATTTAACGGGCTTGAGTTTTTTTTCTTTTTGACAAAACGTGCAGGGGAGAGTATTACATATCACTGAAAGCAGCTAGGATGCCTCTGGCACAAAATGATGAACAATGATAAAGAAAATAAATAAACAGGTATGGTATGGAGAAACATTCTCATGAGACGAGAAGGCTCAGCTAAGATGGTAAGAAAAAAACCAAACATTTGAAAAAGAGTGCAGTTGATTTATCATTTGCTTTCAGCATGCCAGCGGAGCCACCATCTGCCATGACAAGCTAAGACAAAATGTCCGCCAATATGCAGAGAAACAGTGACAGTGCTGCTGCTGCTGCCTCAGTGATCTCGATTTGCAACCATTTCTCTTTCCAGAAATTCTTCCAAAAATGAAGCTTCTCTACAGGCCTTTATCTACCGTCTGCCAGAGTTGGTCGCAGATATAATCAAAACGGAGACGAGTTGGCTTCCAGTCTTTTCCAAAAGTGCAAGGATCATTGTTTAACTAACGAATCATTGAACAACTATTACTCTGCACATTGCAAATGTAAATTTTTCTAATAACTGACTGACCTCTAATCAGAACGATGTGGGGTTTATCAATTTGTTGGTTTGAACAACTACTATGCACAATGCATAATTATTGGCCACTTTATTAGGTACCCATTTACAACTGCATATTAATGTAAATGTTTAACAAGCCAATCACATGGCAGCAACCGAATTTCTTGAATTTTAACTTCCAAATAGAAGCCTGAAAGAATATTGCCTGGTCTTATGTTTATTTGTTTGTTTATATGGTTTACTTAACATCGCTATCCGCATCAGTAGCCATTTCAGTGGTTACATCAGAAGTAGTTATATATACACACACACAATGCCAAATTAGAGTAATCAATTTACCTAACACACGTGTCTTTGGACTGTGCGAGGAAACCGAAGCACCCATAGTAAACCCACACAGAGACAGGGAGGTTACCCACCGAGCCACCATGCCACCCCTGGTCTCATGACCAGATGGTAGAATTTGGTGTGAACAAAATAAAAACATAGACTAGCTAGACATCTAGCTTTGTATTAACAGTCCATCCCTTTATGATTTTCTTAAACTGGCTTCTTGAACATGACACAGTTCACTGTACCTCAACAGTCACCAGACCTTAGTCCAACAGAGCACCTTTGGTAGGTGGTAGAACTGGAGATTTGTATCATGGTTGTGTAGCCAGGAAATCTGCAGCAAGTACCTTATCATTTTAATATGGACCAATATTTATCTCCGAGGAATGTTTCCACCATATTGCTGCATCTTTGCCACAAAGAAAGAAGTTCTGAAAGCAAATAGCAGTCCAACCGGTTACTACCAAGGCATGCATAAACCAGTGAGTGTAGGTATCAAATGTAAGGCCAGACTTTTTTAATCGCTTGTTCCTCGGATGTCCCTACTTAAGAATCTACTGAGGAGAATCTACTGATCTTTTTTTTCAGCACTTTTGAATTTCTCGAGGACTATGTGGAATCAATACAAGAAAGGAGGAAGAAATAAAAATACATTTTTATTCAAAAATAACATTTATTTAATCTACAATTAAATTAAAGTGAATCAGGAAAAAAAAAATTGATGTCCAGAACAATACCGTTGGCTCTCCACCAGAGGGCGGAAAAAGCTAAAATATATATATATATATATATATATATTTTTTTTGAATTTCAAAAATTGGTACTGCGGTGGTTCCGCGAAATACCAAAAAATATATATAATTTTTTTTTGTATTCTTCAAATATGATCGTTGGTGGATCCGCGAAACAAGCAATAAAAAAAGCCTGGCCTAAGACAAAAAATTTAATTACGTATTCTGTTGTATTTTACACTGCCATTACAGGTCACAAACTACATTATATCCTTAAAAGAGGCAACCCTAGTTTTCAAGTTGCAGTAACAGGAGAACATTTTCATGCACTGCACATACAGATGTATATCAATTGAAAAGTACTTCTGAAAACAAGAACACCAGAGAGAGACCACAATGACACAAAAATAGATGTAACACAAACACACAGTCACATACACACAATTAAAATCTGAACATCATGACAAGTGTGGCTTAATAGCACTCATTAAGCAGCATCTTTCGCTTAATTACCAGACAAGTTTTGCAGGCAGGAAAGAGGTGGGATGTATAGTGCCTCCTGGTGGCTGGCGCAGCTGTTTGAGTAATGTTAATGAAATGGATTCGGAAATGGAAGCAGCAGGTCCACAGCATGTCTAAATCTAATTCAACCACGGTGGCTGCGCTGCAAGTTTATATTCAGACAACATTTTGTGAGTCAAAGCACAAGCAAAACATCTCTTTACAGAGGAAGGCTACATTTATCCTTCACAAGTATTCACTGTGGTTGTTATTTATATGACAGGGAGACATGACAGTATACCTCCAACAAACCCTGATGTGATTATCAGACAAAATACAGGAAACAAGGAGCCAGTTGGATTGGCTGGATTACTTGAAGTCCAGAAGACAAGCCAGAGCTGAGCATGTCTGTAAACAGCAAACCATCTTTAAAGCTCTAATCTTCCCTATGGCTTCTTTCTACTCTCAGATATACCCTATTACAGCTTAGTCATGAGCATCTCAGTGGGGCGAGATTGTAGGGGAATGAGTGGAGGACACCAGCAGAAACAAACATACACACGCACACGCACGCACGCACACACACACGCACGCACACACACACACACACACACACACACACACACACACACACACACACACACACACACACA
>JAVSBV010011285.1:0-12531 GCA_033117975.1 Parotocinclus spilosoma
AACACATATAGTCCACAATTAATGGTATTTCTGGTAAAGCGGAGCAACAATGGCTATAATAAATTCAGCAATTAATGAATTAGGTTAATCTCACACTGTAAAGAATGAGCACAATTCAACCATTAAATGAAGTACATTTAATATGACAAAAAGGACCTTATCATTCCTTCATTGTCTTATCTTACATTTTTTCCATGGTCATGTGAATGCTGGTTCCTTACTGACCACACAGGGTAGGAACAAGTCTAGACAGGGTGCCAATCCATCACACGTAAACATTTATACTTTAAGGGCACTTTAGAGACACCAATTATCCTAACACACATATTTGGACTGTGAGAGGAAACTATAATACCTGGAGAAAACCCATGTGAACATGGGGAGGACGTATAAACTCCACACAGAATAGACCAAGACCGTGCCAACTGGGATCCAACCGAGGACCTTCTTACTGTGAGGCATCAGTGCTACCCACTGAGTCACTGTGCCATCCAAGACCCTTCCTTAGGGTTATTTTTAATAAAATAGAATAAAGTGAATATAGTGAATATCATCTAACATAAATAAAGTGCCATTCTCTTTAGGTAAACCCAATGGTTTTCTGTGGGGTTTAGGTCAGATGGACATGGTAAAAGCTTGATTTGGACATGCTTTGGATCATTCTTCTGCTGAAAGGTCCATTGACAATCCATTTTAAGTTGCCTTCTTGGCAGATTCAAATTTTCATTTAATAATATCCAGGTTTGCTATTTACCCTAACAAGGTACCAATGGCCTAAGGAGGACAAAATATCCCCACAACATCACACACCAGATATCAGGCTTCAGGTTGTTCAGGGTGAATTCAGTGTATTCAGCCTTCTTTTTATGCCAAACCCATATTGAGTGCTCAGTTTTCATTTCATCTGACCATGAAACACAGTCCAAGTCAAACTAAAAGTAATGTTTAGCAAACTCCATGCACTTACGATTGTGGTTAGATGACAGGAACGGCTTTTTCCTGGCATGGTTTCCAAATAATCTCCTGCCTTGGAGGAGGCGTCTCATGGTAGTTCTGCAGACTTGATGACCCCAAGATGCTACTTTTTTGCGTAAATCTCTAAAAGTGATTCTTGGGGATGTTTTCTTTTACCATTCTGTCTTTCCATCCTTCCAGTGAAATGGTAAGTCGCCTAAAGCGATTGGTCCAGACCTGTGATGAGCTTAACTGCCTTTGTACACTGGTAGCCATATAAACAACAGATTGTTGTGCTACAAACACAGATAAATGAACGGACAGTGAAGTTAAGGTTGTACTGAGCCTATATGTTAAGATGTATATTTTAAGCCATCTAAGAAAACTTCACGTGGCTTAAGCTACATTTTTCACAGATCATTCCTATTGCCAAGTCCTGGAATAAACATACTTCTTGGGGGAGTACCATAGGGATAATTCCTCCCAAATTAGTCCCTAGAACTGTTGGTGCAAAATCTCACTTCTTACCGCTTGTGATTTCCTAGGCACAAATGTGAATAGTAAAATATAAATGGAAATAATGCTTCAGTTACATTTTGTTTCTAAGAATTTTTAGGGGTGCTAATAATTGTGGCACATGAGGTTTTGTTAAAATAATTGTATATTTTAAATTGGATTCATTTTCACTAAATGTTTTTTACAGTGTGAGATTAAGCCAACTCAGCCAAAGGTGAACTTCTTATAATCATTTTTACTCATGTTTGCCAGTCGTGCCAATAATTGTGGGGCTGTAATTAAACTGTACTCAAAAGGGTATAGACAGCGTAATTACACTTATTATCTTAGACTTTTATGACATCTGCATTTCATATATTTTAGCTACCAGTCAAGTTCTGTCTGCTGTGATAAAACAAATGAACCCCTGCCATAACTCAGTTTGAGTCAGCACTCAGTCAGAGCAGCAACACTGATAACCCAGTCATTACTCCTTAGCCAAGGTCATGGGTGAATCCTCCAAACACAGCTGCTTCTGTCTACAGATGAGTCCAGAAAACAGAATAAATGTCCCAAAATCTTTATGTACACTTCTCTGTCTGGCCTTTTCAAGTTTTTTTGTCCTCCTAGCTGCTGGTTCTTTTGTGGTTCATTGTCTGTAGTGTTTGTGTATGTGTCTACCATACCTTTGCTCTTTCGCATTGTCCATTATAGTAGTTAGACTTGTCTGGTTATCTCTGCACGGTCTGCCTGAACTAATACTGTCTGGATTCTGTGAAGATTGACTGTGTGTCTTAGCACTGCTTATATTAGCATTGGTTGTTAGCACTGTTATTGTCTGTGTGTATTAGCATTGTTTCTTAGCTTTGTCTATGTGTATTAGCATTGTGTATATGTCTTGTGTATATTGTGTGAGTGTCCTGCTCATATTGTCAACTTGTATAAGCTCAGTGTCTGGTTGTGTAGCTTTTCGCATTGTCTGTGTCTGTGTTTATTCTAGTACTGTGTAATTAAGTGTACACTATGTTGTTTCTCAATTAAGTATACACACTTGCACATACGCCTGACACTGGAATGTGGCATAAGGCCAAACAAAAAACTAAGTTTGTAGAAAATGTACACATGGTTCTATTTGGCCTGACTCATCATTACCTTTAGTGGTAATACGAAGGTTAACAGCCCAACCATCACACCCCAGAGTCCATCCCTGGTTTGCTCTCACTCACTACGAAGAATAGGAGAAATCTGCATGCATCCAATGCCAGTTGCACACCAGCAACATTAGTCGCTGGCTCCATGCTGGCACCACTGAATGCCAGCTCTACCCCAACAACACTGTCCGCCCAGCTCCACATCCGTGCCTTCGCCTTCCCGTCCACACCCTATCGCACCTGCCAGTTCCGTGCCTCGTTTATCTGCTGAGCCACCTGACACTGTTACGATATCTGGTGTAGGACCCAAGGATGATGAAATGGGCGTTTATAAAACGCGATTGCTGGCGGACACGTAATGTGTTGCAAGCGAGAGATCAACTGCACTGCGTGTAACGACGTGACGCCGAACAATTCTAAGACCCTCACTTAAGTAACAGGACCTCCAGCTGTTCGTCATCACGTCGCCAATCAAACACGGAATATTAACCGCTTCACCGATTGCTCTATAACGGCACTCGATGAGAACGGCGACTCGCACGGGCCCGCGAGGTAGGACTCCTAACAGACACAAACTGGAAAATTAAGCTTGAATGTGCTGTGAACTTTCAACAAAGCCACAGGTTTTCTTTGCAGATCAGAATGGTCCATAGCTGGCAGAATCTTGCTGTCAAGGTTCCTATAGGGATGCCATATGGTTTTTTTTTTTACTGTAACCTTAATCGAATGACCCACAAAGCTAAGACCAGGAAAAGAAGGCGAGAGAGAGCCAACCAGGTGGCGAGCTGGCTGACAGGTGGTCCAGGTGGCTTAGCACGGGTGCAGGTCAGGAAGATCCCTGGGCAGGCTGGCTTAAGTTAAAATCTGAACACAGGAACAAAGTTCGCCCATGTACACAACAGACTTGAGTTCAGCACAAAATCAACAAAGCAGAGTACAGCATGTGGATGGGACGCTTGTGCTGCAGAGTCTTAGTTGTGCACATTTAAAGGATAAACCGAAATTGAGAGCTGCATAATAGTTCAAACAAAAATCTAGACTTAACACTTAGCACTCACACTTACAGATACCAAGCAATTATTAGAAAAAATGGACTAGATAGATAAAATGATCTCATGACAACTTTCATTCTCCATTGTCCTAACAAGTTGCAGGTGGAGTAAATAATAAGGAGCTGCAGGTAAGCTTAAGGCACACACCAGGTGAACTTTTCTCTGGTCCAGTTTGTTTAACTTAATATATACATCCATTTCTAAATGTCAGGCCTACAAAACATTCCAAAAAAGTTGGTATGGAGGCAACTTAGGGCTAGTAATAAAGAAAGTACAGGAAAAAGCAAATATGTGATTTCAATCGGTTGATGCCAACAGCTGATTTTAATCATAACTTGGTACAAAAGCAGCATCCAAGAGGGGCAGGCTCTTTGATGATGAAAAAGAAGACTTCATATGTGTCAACAAGAGCATGTAAAAATCATTGAAATGAGTAAAAAAATGTTTCCCATACATCCAGAAGAGGTATGGGTTAATAGGAATCTAGGAAGGACAGTCACACAGTGGAAATATGTTTTGTGGTCAGATGAATCACTATTCCAGTATTCCTTTTTTGGAAGACATGTACACCATGTGTTCCGGACCAAAGGCAAATTATCAGTAACCAGGGTCTAAAACCGAGCAATGGATGCAGGAATGGATGTTTATTAAGAAATGAAATCAAGTTGACCAGACAAAATATTAACATTCACTCGGTCTGAAATGTGTGTATGTATCTTCAGTGACTGTATTAGTGCGGTCCGGTCCTGCTCCCATCATAAACACTAGAAGTGACAATACAAGGCTAAAACCTTTGCTTATTTTTACTCCTAGGATAATTTTTTACATTTTGTATTTGAAAAGGATATGTAGGACGGTAGAGCATATTGGTGCATCAGCCAGCACCCTTGCTTTTCATCTACTGCTCTTCATACCCTATCATCTGTCTTTGCATGGCCAGCTCAAGTTAACCTTTGTTTAATACAGCTCACTTGTGTTAGGGTCCCTACCTCTCACCCCGAAGTGTTCTGCCATCCTCGCCGATTGCCATTACAGAGCAATCGGTGAGCTGGTTTATAACGTGCTTAATTTACAACCTGATGATGAACACCTCCTTTTCCCTTTACTTAAGTTCGGGTTCTAGCGTTGTTCGTGGCCAGATCGTCACTCCACTCGCGCACCCAACCACTGGCGTGCACACACACGCACACACCTTGACACTGTACCAATCACCTTTATGGTTAGCTGGTAATGTCCCGGGGCTTATAGTGCCGACGGACGCATACAGGGGAAACCGCCAAGGTACTTAGTATTTTAGGGACACTTTGAGGGTTTACCCGTTCCGTACTTGTGTGCTCCTCGCACACCTGAGCTCACGCTCTTTTCGTCTTCGGCCACTATCGAGTCTCACTCCAGCCGGCTGTATGCCCTGATTGAGACGTGCCCCGGTCGCAACACAACGGTGCGCCTTTTCTTCCTTTTTGTTTTCCTTTTGTTCAGGAGCCTTTTGGCTATGCTTCCCCCCCTTTTAGTTATTTCTATATTATTTCCCCATTTTAATTATACGTCGTGGGATTCCGTCACTCCCGCATCTTTGGTAGGTTGGATAGGTATCACAGATGCCAGTTTGGCATCTGATCTTGTACAAACCTTTAATCTCATCTTCCATTGCACTAAGAATGTACAGCCTTTTGTTCCAAAGAAAGGCAAGTCCTGACAGTGCTATTCTTTTTGGGGGTGGAGGTTGTTCCCATTCAATGACTACCGATAAACATCAGTATGATAAACATGGGATTTATTCCAGGCATAGCATGAAGAAATGAATATTTGCATATAGTGTATTAGGATACTTTGTGGATTAATGTTTGTGAGGCATATTTACAAAATGTTATGTGTAAAATCACATTACTGAGTCTTTGCACACAAGCTGTGAGTTGGTCTCAGTACAAATATACCAGTAATAATAAACTGCTGCTAACAAATTCATTTTTCCTTTGCCTTTTTATAACTAAAATGTATGCAATGTACATCAGATAATACAAAAATACAAACAGAATGATATGGTAGTAGATTTGGACTTGCATTTAGTTTGCATAATTACTTCTATTAAGTAATATTTTTTCGGAGACTATAAAAGTTAATAACATGCTTGTAGTAAAAGGGAAGATCATTGTGGGCTATTTAAAAAAAATAAGATCTGGCCATTTAAAAGCTTCTGTTACATGGATTTAACAGACTAAGCATGATGAAAGGGAATAAAGTTGACCGAAATTTTTAATGTAAGAATTGTATTGTTATTCAGGTCATTTTGTTGATGATCCAATATGAGACTCAGAGGGAATATATTTGTACCAGTCATCTCTGCTGGAAGGGATCTGTTCCTTTTGTGAATTGTACTTTGTGGCGTTAATAGAGCATCCCACAAATCTGTGGGAACATACACAATGAACTAATCACTGAGTTCAAAGTTTTTAAAGACTCATTTCCAGCAGGACCCACAAGAAAGGATTTTAGTTTCTTTATTCTTAAAAGTGTTTCAATTTTCAAAGGAGTTTACATAAACCAATGTGAGACTTGGATTACAGTTTTCCGCTACATTCTACATTTTTTCCACATTAACAAGTGAAAGAGAGAGTACAGATGTAAAGTATGTGTATTTTTTATATTTATCACATAAAATATAGTGGCAAAACTTTTATTTTATTCTATACAGATGTTCTTGTCATCTAACTTTAAATTCATTGTAGAATCCATTTGCAGCAATTACAGCTTTGCAGACATTTGGCATTCTAGCTTTTAGTTTTTGAAGGTTATCCAGGAAAATTTGCATTCCATGTCTTCTGTATTTCATACTCTTCCCAGAGGTGTGACTGACTTGTATTGCATATTGCATCCAGCTTTATGAAGGTGATTTTACAGGGACTAATATGGCTCTATTGCTTTACTGCGATGGATTCAACGATGGATTGGCACCTTGTTAAGTGTTGGTTCCTGTTGTGTGCCCCATGCTGCTGGTTAGGCCCCGAACCAACAAAACCATAAATTCTATGGTCAAGTACTTCAGTTAGTTGTTAATGCATACAGTCAGAGATGTTATTTTTCAGAGTGTGGTTTCCACAAACCAGCTCATTACCAAAACAAGTGGTACATGTGGAACCCCAGTGTCAGACATTAATCAGCAGTTACCACAAGTTCAGTAACTTTTTTTCAGAGAAAACACAATGCTATGGATATATAGCTGTGGTTAATTCCGTACACCAAATGCAGTATACAAAATACTGAAGCCTTCTGTGCCTTGTAAAAGATGCAACTTAATAGCCCTTGAATTGTTTTGTCTAAATAAAATACTATTATTTTACAATATACTATAACACTATTAGAATATGTGGTACACCACAAAAGGGTTTGAAACCCGTAACATATACTATTAAAACACTTCTATGTACAGACCATCTATAGTACAAGAACATGCTACTACTATTTCCAAAGTGATGTGGAGTTAATGCACTATGAAACTAGGTGCCATAGTTCTATATTTTAGAAGGTCACAAGCTCACAAGGTGTAAGCTTAGGTTATGGCTTTAACAGGGTCATTGCAAATGTAGCAAATGTGTAGAAAATGTTTTGAAAAGTATTGACATATTTAAGAACGATTTTTCTTAAAGGAAAATTGGAAGGGATTTGCATATTTCTCAGTGCAATATTTTACAGTGCACGATATCATTAAACAATGTAAGGAATCTTGAGGAATTACAGTGTGTAAAGAATAAGGGTGCAAAAACCTAAAGACCCTTAATCTTTGATCCCACAGATGGTGCTGCATCAAGAACCATCATTCAGCAGTAGCTGATGTAACTGCCTGGGCAAGTGATTTCTTTGGTAAACCTTTGTTATGTACAACAATAAATAGTTACATTCATAAATGTAATTTAAAACGTGAAGTTACAAAAAAGAAACCTTATGTTAATCGTGTACAAAACTGTCATCAACCTCTTTAGTCACCTGAGTTTGTCAATCACATTTTCCACAGATTTTCCAAGTAAAACTGTGTATTGTGACCAGATGAATAAATGTTTCTGATTTTTTGGGAATAAATGAACACCAGGAGCCCTAGACCTAAGACAAAAAGGACCACCAAAAGTCCAAAAGCCAGGGTCTGTCAAGATATGGAGTTATGTCAGCGCAATTGGCAAAGGTAATGTATACATTTGTGACAGGAGCATTAATACAGAACATAACATTGTGATTTTAGATATAGATTTTAGAGAACACATGCTGCCTTTAAGTTGTCAACTTTTGGGGATGTCCATGCAATGCAAAACCGCATGATTCATACTTTAATACATGGCTGTGGAAGAAGAGGGCATAGATACTGAACTGGTCTGTCTGCAATCCTGACCTGTCTCCAACAGAGAATGTATGGAGAATTCTGACACAAAAATGTGATTACAATTACCCTATACTGTATACTGTACTGTATATATCTTAATATAATGCTCACAAAAAATAGGAAATATTTTTTAATTAAATATCCAAAGATGAAATATCTGTAAGCAGTGTACATGGACAAGAAATAACAGGACAAAATAACATCTGAAACACATAATCACTTTGTACCAAACTGCTGTTAAAAGGAATAGCAACAGTATAACGTGTTATATGTTTTACTGTCCCAACTATGTTTTGCAAGTCTGCAAGAACTTGAATGACATCCCAACCTTCATTGTTTTGTAAAGTATAAATATGGATGTCAAAAGAAGATTACTTCTCCTAAAATACCCTGTCATTTACACTTTTTTTTCCATATTCAGATTCACGTTGCTATAACTTCAGTCTCCCATCTTTAAGCAAGAGTTGTCTAGATAAGATATGTGACAGTAAAGTCATGTGCAAACTTTAGAACTATGCAGTGAACAGTGCAATTTGGCGGCACACTTTGTTAAGGTGACCCAGTGCTCACCACCTGGGTGCCTTCTAGATATTTGCCCAACATTTCACACCCTGTAAGGAAACTAAATATTCACTTACAGATATTAACTGTGGTATCTACTGATTTGGTGTCCCAGTATGCCATCTGCAGTGTGTCTGACAGTGGTCTAGGAGATAATCAGCACAACTTTCAGATATGAATGCCAAAATGCCAGTTCAACCTGGTTGTCTTCTTAGTCTTTTGTTTCTGAAAGATGTACATAATCTACACAGATTTTTTAGTGGTTGGGCTAGTTTTTTTATGAGGTTGGATTTTAAGGTTGGATTGATTTGGGTGCAGATAGCAGAGTGTAGGTATATCTTATAATTAACAGCAACATAAAAATAATGGAAATACAGCTAAGCATCTGTGGACATGTGTACACAGTGTCAACAGGTACAATAATATAAATACTAATTTCACAACTAACCACAAGTTGCTAAGGAGAGGCCTAAGACACCACCTGCAACTTTTGCGTAGTCCTAGCAAAGTGGATTTTGTCATGTATTTTGGTATCGCTAAGACATGCCAACCGCCATGCCAACATATGTATCATGCTCTGAAATAGTAAATGAGGACCAATATTGTGTTCATCCAGACAAATAACTGACCTATGCAGTGTATAAAACAGATTTAATGGCAAGAATTATTTCATAGCTCAAAGTAAATATGTCTTTGGTGTGGCTTTTTTGTAGCAGTCATTCAGGCCACCCACAGTAGTCTGAAGATGTCAGTGTTAATTGGATTAATTATACTGGAAGTAAGCTGTGTACCCTGCAGGTATGTCAGTGGGGGTAAATAAGCTAAATTTGAGGCAAACTAAGTACAGAGAAAGAGAGAGAGGAAGAGAAATGGTTGTTTAATCACGTGGATACTCATAGGAATAATCAGTTGTGGAATTTGAGCTTAATGGCCTATAATGTTCTGTTTCCTGATATTAAGTCCAATTTGCAATCAAAGTGCACAGCTATTTACAATCTTATAAAAACATATTTTGTAACAGTTCATCCAACACACTCCTCATTTTTTACTCTCCATCTCTCACCAGTGAAATAAAAAATGTACAGGAAATC
Source organism: Parotocinclus spilosoma (assembly GCA_033117975.1). Lineage (NCBI taxonomy): Eukaryota > Metazoa > Chordata > Actinopteri > Siluriformes > Loricariidae > Parotocinclus > Parotocinclus spilosoma. Next base: position 9,674 of record JAVSBV010011285.1, read on the forward strand.
AGCCAGTTAAGAAGGAAGGCTGGATACTTTGGAGGGGAAATGAACACATTCCTAATGTTCATTAGCTTAAAGGAAAAATAGACTGCGGAACAAATTAATGCGAACTTTAATTTCTGGCTTTATACAAATGTAAAAACCTGGTGTGGACCATAGAATGTGAGGGAAGGAGAAGTATGACCTGGAAGACAGACATCACATGGCAGATTTTTGTAAGCAGACAAGGGGTTGAATTGGCAAAGAGTAGGATATTTAATGTTATGCTAACACTGTGATTCTCATTATGCTATTTGCAGCATATGAAAAAAGTGATATGAAAGTGTTAGCATTGTGATAACTATTACAGTCAGTAATGTTTAGATTACTGTGCAAGTCATTCAGTTTTCAACTGGTTCATAACCATAACCATCATGGGCCTGACCAAAAATAAGTAATTTAAATGTTATTCCACATGCAATTTGAACTTGTACAGCACTATTTTTGTCTCTGTGTTTTAATGATCAGCACATTTGAGGCAGCAGTACACCTAACTTTAATACAAGTTACTTCTGTAAATATAACAGTATGTCATGTCGTCTTTAAATTATTCCTGGTTAAGCTCTTGGTTTATGCAAAGCTCACTAAATATCAAGTGACCAGATTCGCCCATAAACATTCTTTATTTTGTCAACTTGGCTTAACCCAATAACTGCCAAATGTTTTCTGAACATTTTTTACTTTATTTCTGTCCACCTACATTCCATCACATCCCATCAGTAGGCGAGTTAAAGCACCTGATGCCCAAATGAGGATCATGGTTTTTAATGGGTTAAATTAACTTCACTGATGGTAATTGTTATTTTTTAATAAATTCATATTTTTAATAGTTTAATATATTCAACTATTTCATTTTAGTGAGGCTACAGAGGGTTCTTGACTCTATCCTGAAAACACTGAGAGCACATTTCAGTAATGAAACCTGGACAGGGCTGCAGTCATACATGGAGTATCACAAGCTCACAGATTAATAATGAAATACACCTAGGGGTAATTTATTGTACACAGTCCACCTACTGGCATGTTTTGGGAAGTGGAAAGCACACAAAAGAATACCACGCAGAGAATAAGGAGAACATAAAATGTAATACAAACAGTATGTTAGGACTGAATACAAATCACTGTGTTTTGACCAAATAATAAAAACCAATGAAGATCACTTTTTTCCAGTGCTTATAGTTTTAAGTTTTACTCCTTACAACAAGTTGTTCATCCTCTAGACTTACAGTTTGGTATAGCTCATAACATATAATTCTTGTTGAATTTGGAGTTGCTTATTTAAATCTTTGTTTGTTTAGGTGGTTATATTTTTGTGGCTTTTGGCAACTGTGATTTAAAGTGTGTACCTGTCAGTATTTAACCTATCTATCTATACACACACACACACATATATATATAATGTCTATCCTTTGTTGATGCTATTTTTTTTTATATATATATTTATTTTATATATATATATATATATATATATATATTTTTTTTTTATACAGTACACAATGGAGTATGTCTTTTAAAATATAAACTGATCTCCTTTATTCCAAATGTTCTAGCTACATTTTTTGTGTATTGTAAACGGCATACATTAGTCATGAAGCACTGATGTTATCATGCCTGCGGCATCCTCTTCCAGCAAGCTGGACCCCATTTCCCAAGATACCTCACATAGTAAAGCCCTGCTTCCCCTGTAGTCTCATTTCTTAAACTGCACATCTGACACCTATTCACTCTTCTCAGCACTCAGGCATTTACACTGGCACCTCATTCTTCTATTATCTGTGTCTTCTAGTATCTGTGTTTACACTGATTCTCTGATCTGTATGCTCTTACCTGGTCTACATTCTCTCTGTTTCTGGTTTTTGGACCCCACATCATGCCTTGTCTCATGCTTTATGACTTACTCCTTTAACACTAAGGCTCATGGACTGCTCTGCCATGTACTGATCATCTTTTTACTTTGATGTTATCTGTTAGATTCCACATCAGAAGCACTGTATATATTGTAGTAGACTGTATGCATCCTGTTTTGTCTCCTCTTTCTGTGCCAGCATTTCTGTACATTACCGACCTCACCATGTTAGATAGACACTGATCACACAGGAAACCAGGCCCTTGGAGTAAGATGCTGTCATAAGCTCTCTTTTATGGAACAGAATTGCAATGGGGGAGAGTAGGAGCTTTTGGCCATGAATCTGGATCTTGAGGAATATAGGCACTAACTGTACTGGTGTGAGACTTTGCAAGCTGATGTTCACCATTTTGCGTCTTCTGGTGCTCAGTGTAAATCCCCTCACACAGCCCTTGTAGACTGCTTCTTCTGACACCCAAAGTCTAGTGGCTATGCCACCATCCTCACTGGCCTTTGAGTTTGATTTTTTTTCAACTAGTGTTTCACTATTTTGACATACCAAGAATATCCTTTCAGACCTCTGACCTCAATTCATGTTTTCTATATGGTAGACATTTATGACGAGGCACTGAACTATTTAATTGCTTCTCTGGAAGATGAAAACAATTTTCTTAACTTATACTGCCATGAGATCCGGACTGGAGGTGGTGATGTCACATCAGAGAACTCCACTCCCTGGTGGCTAGTAATGTCCCACTTCTTCTAATCTTCCTCACCATCACCTGTTCTTCCTTATTAACTCTATTAACACTGGCACTTCATTCACCTCACTGTAAAGTCTAATTCTTCCTAATCATGCGCTGAGCATTCCAATCTATGCTTACATGGATTATCTGACGTGTTATATTACACTGGTCAACAAATTTTCAAAAGTTGTTTGTTTCTGAAATGAAATGAGTCATTCCCTAATGATTTTTAT